>CAJUYH010002660.1:23548-38419 GCA_910591685.1 Galerucella tenella
TATATTGTGGAGTCATTTAGAAACAGTTAGTTTCATTTAAAACCATAAGAAAATAAAAAGATAATGAAATTATACTTATGTGAAGAATCCCTTTCCTAAAAGTAATTAGTTTCCATTTTTCATGTATTGCAGTAGTGAACCTCAATATATTTAAAAGCAAACATTAGTAATTATTGAAAATATCGAGGAAAATCCCGGGATACAGCGGAAACGACGATAACTCTTACCACTAGCAAAATGTTTACTTTGTAATTGGAGATTTGCTTTGCGGAGGAAATTATTGGAAACTGTTTCAAACTGTATATATTTGAGATAACTCAAATTATAAAGAAAAATTGCCTTCTGATTCAACAGTTATTCAGATTTATCGGTTGGAACTGACGACAGGATTTATTTACAAAAATGTATCAAAATAAACAGTATTACTAAAATTTACTTATAAAATTTGTATTACTTTTTGACGTTTGTATCAATGTTTAGCTACATTTTTTAGTAGGTGGAAACATTTTTTTATTTGGAGGAAACTATCCAATTTCTTAAAATCTTTTTCTCCTTTTACCATTAAATTACTACCACTCCCACAACGTCCCCTCATAACTTCAACGTCAACAACAAACGCATAGTGCTATTACAAGATCATGGTAGCCTAGGTATCATTCTTCAGACCCTTCTGTGGCGTCGCAGAATTGACAATAAACATGCCCACAAGAAAATGGGCTGCTCAGAAATCTCTGGAATGGGGAGAAATCTCACCAGGTCAGAGACAGGTAAAACAGTTACCAAAATCTACGGCACAACCAATAGAAAAAGATTGGAAAGCTCACAAAGCCGTAGATGTTAACAAGACACTGTAAGCTTAATAGACAGCAAAGCTAGAATAGTCGACAGACGAAGCTTTGTAGATGCAGTCGGTAACAACAGATCTGAAAAGATAGCAGTAGCAGTAGACAAGCTCAATGAGTAACCCAATCAAATATAATCAAATATACTTAGATTAATCATTTAAATAGCTCCATTTTAATCAAACTGTGTCGCAAATCGAAGTTAATAAGATTATTTTACAGTCTATATATTATTTTAATCTAACTTTCACCGATGAGACCTTCTAAATACCTTCTATGGATGAGTCAGTTGCTTTTCATTGAGCTGAATCTTTGTACCATTACCCATGTTATTTACCTACTTCCATTACAAAAGCTTCGTGTCTTTTATATAGGCCACCACTTTATCTGGGGTATTTGTGATGGTTGTGTTATTTCCACTCCAAAGTGCTTCCGTCTGAGTCCTTGTAAATTCTCACAGAAGCAGTAGGTGTTTCATCGTAGAGTTCACATTTTCTGCACATAGGTTCACTAACTATGCCCATCCTGTGCAGATGCTTCCTCAGGGTACAGTGTCTAGTCACCAGGTCGGCAACTGTCTTCAAATTTCTCTTACCTAGTTTCAACACCCTGGACGAGAGTTTCTTGTCTAGCTTATTTAGTGGACTCTTAGTATGGGGGTGTTCTTGGGTCAGCCTCCATTTGAGTTGGTGTTCCCGACCTCCCCTCTTATGTAATTCTTTGCGATTCCCCAAAACGGTTCCAGACCTGTGAAGGCTCCATTAGAGCCTTATTTAGCTAGTTGGTTGATGCTGGTTATAAATTAAATCATTTTAGATAAGGAGTACAAGATATAGTACCCAAGTACCCAGCTATTCTCCCAAATAGGCATGGTGCAACATATTCTTGGAGAAAATTATCAAATCGGCAGATGCTTGGTAGCTTACTCACTGCTATGTAAAAACCGGAAGGATAAAATATATTTATATTACAGTTCTACAGGCCTTAGAGGCCCATGACTTATCAATTACATAGGTATACCAATTATATACATTTTTAAATCAGGTTTCTTTATCTTCCTCTATTTTTCTTACTAGGGCTTTCCACCTTTTCCTATCTTCCGCAGCTCTTCTCCAATCTTGTATCCCCTTTTCCTTTATGTCCGCTGCTACCGCCTCTATCCATTTCTTCCTCGGTCTACCTCTTCGTTTTTTACCTCCTTCTCCTTCAAGGATCGCTTTACTAGTGTGTCTACCTTTAGGCATTCTACATATATGTCCCAACCACCTGGCTCTTTGTGCTTTTATATAATGAATTATATCAGGGTATCCATACGATTCCTTCATTTCTTTATTCATTAGCCTCCTCCATGTCCCATCTTCCAATCTTTTACCTCCTAGTATCTTCCTCAGTACTTTTCTTTCCCATATTTCAATCTTTGTTTCATTTTTTTTGGTTAGGATCCACGATTCGCATCCGTAGAGTGCCGTCGGTCGTATAATCGTTCTATACACTCTTATTTTAGCTTTTTTGATATTTGTTTTGACTTCAATAGGTTATTTAGTGCCCCAAGTGAACTACTTCCTTTGGATAATCTTTTTTCTATTTCAAGAGTTTCATCACTTTTGTTAGTGATTAGTACTCCTAAATAGTCAAATTTATCCACTTTTTCAAAGGTATATATTCTGTGTCTTGTCCTGGAAGGATAAAATACAAAAGTTGAATATTTATTTAGTACTGAGCAGATGGTATGCCTTAGCGATGATTCCTGTCAAGTACCTTTTTGGAGGAGGTGTGTTTTTACTTGGTTAAAGTCCAAACAATAAGCTAGATGAACGATGATTTTTACACTTTACACCTCCGAACAGAAAAAACATTAAAAAAAATGGAACAACAAGATGGTTCCACCACATCTAAAAATGCGAGATCTTGGGTGTTAAAAAATAATAAGTGAAAAGAGCTGGTCTAAAGCAGACAGAAGATAACTAATTTGAAATTGGATATTTAATGATTGGAATTTCATGAAGGAAAGTAGCATGAAGGAGCTGAGCTGAATACTCAGCATAATAATATAGAAATAAATATCAAGTAGATATATCCTGTATACAGAAATATTGATTCGATATTATCGGAGTGATATACAAACGATAGAAATACGTTATGCAGATAAGCATTTATATCAGTATTTGAACATCGTTATTTGTACGTCATTTTCCATTGAATTCGGTTAATATTTTTTAACAATACGACGTCGTAACGCAACAAGATGAATACACATGATCTACTCATATTAGAATCTCATTTAATGAAGCATTTTTTTGAAAAGTTTTTATAGAATAATGAAATAAAATCTCACCGTTTAGTTTATCGACAGTTTTATTTTGAATTGAATGACTTGAAATGGAATCGATTTTTGTGAAAGTATGGAACTATCACTTCAATACTTTTAAAATAAGAACTATTTAAAGTTGGAGTAATGTAAAGTTTAGTAAACTTATCTGAATCTATGAAAGGAAGTAGTATACTTTGGCAAGTTTATCTGAAACCGTGAAAGGAATGCAGTCGAAAACATTCGACATTGCCACATTTAACTATGAAAAATCTGAAGTGCTAACTATGTAGTGATAATAATTAGAAAAGGGTATTCTTATTATTAACAATATTAAAAATATGATTAAACTATAGTTTTATAATGTGCTTATTTCCTTGGACTTATTCTATTAACATTATTTTTTCAATTTATGAATATTTAAAGATGAACACTTTTCCAAATTTGTTATGGGCTTTTTGAAGCTCTGGCAGCGTTGTACGAAAACCATAATGACCACACCCTCCGAATTACATAATTGGTGATTTGTATCGACCAGCTGACTTCTTATTGGCAAGCGCGTAGTGAGATCTTCCCTCTCACTTCGTCAATTGACTGATATTGATTTATCCAGTGGCGTTGGTATTGTCAGTTATATTTGTATTTTCAATTTTACTTGGTAAATTAGGTACCGTACACCATTTGTACGTTTGACAGATAGGCGCCATGTTTTTCCTCGCCTCTTACCGATGCCGCATAGCTTCAGATAAACTTGCCAAACTATAGTAATAGTACACGTTGGAAAATACAGGAATGAATGTGAAAAAGTCACGGCTTTCAATGCGCGTTATACAGGGTGTCCCACGACGTTTTGACAGTCCAATTTCTCGAAAACTGTTCATATGACATGTATGAAATTTGGCAGATATAAACAGTCGAAACAGATGCTTATATTTATTATAAAATGACTTCCGTTTTTCCTGACATTTCGGGTCACGTGACCCCAACATAATTTTTTCAAATGGGACAACCGGTATAATATTCCAATTTTGGATTTATTATTCAAAAACAAATTCAACGATACCACACTTGTCATCATTGTTTTGTACAGTAATGATAATAGGGGCAATTAAATGAACATCTGTATAAATTATTTTATTAAAAAACGTAACATAGAGAATTAAAAAGTACAATTAATTGAAGAAATTGTTCAAATTGATGACCATGTACATTGACACAATGTTCAAATTTTGTTAAAAGATTTCTTGTAAGTGATGCTGTAATCATTGCGGGTGTTACCTCGGGTGTTACGGTCCGACATGCCTGTCTTATTTTATCCTTTAAATCATCTAAATCAATCGGGGGTGTTACATAAACTAGACCTTTTAAGTAACCCCAGAGAAATAAATCTAAGGGTGTAATATCCGGAGAACGGGGTGGCCACTGAATCGCACCATTTCGACCAATCCATTTTTCAGGAAATGTGTTGTTAAGATATTCTCTAACTAGCCCAAATCCAAAAAAGTGAGGAGATGCTCCATCTTGCTGCCACCACATTGTTTGCCTTTCATGTAAGGGAATATCTTCAAGTAATTCTGGTTGAGTATTTTGAAGAAAATATAAGTATCTTTGCCCCGTTAATGTTCCTTCATAAAAATAGGGACCAATCAACCGACCGTTAAATAAACCGCACCAAACATTGATTCCCCATATTGTTTGAAAATTGGTTTCGCGCATCCACTTTGGATTTTCCTGCGACCAATAATGACAATTATGGCGATTAACAATACCATTGTTATGAAATCTACTTCCATCACTCCATAATATTTTTTCTAAAAAAGAAGGGTCATCATTAATGTGTCCTAACATTTCAGCAATAAAATTTATTCTCCTTTCCGGATCTGCAGGAACTAAACCTTGTGTTAAATGTATTTCATAAGGATGGTATTTGTGATTTTTTAATTCTCTTTGTATTGAGCTTCTACTTATTTGTAATTTTTGTTCAAGATATCGTATTGAGGTGTGTGGGTTTACCTGAAGATAAGCCAAAATATTTATCACATTGTCATCTGTCTGTTTGACGAGGAACTTGATTTTTACCGCTTGGAAAAGAACCAGTTCTTAGCTTCCGTTCGACATAGGCAAAGTATTTTTGCTTGGAGTTATTCTATGAGGAAAACAATGTCTGTACAAACCTTGAGCATGAGTTTTGTTTTTTCCACATTCTCCATAAGTAGCATGTCAACATATTTATCGTAAGTAAATATTGAAGGCATTATTTACTTATTATTACAGTGTCTTCACAAAAATATGACTAATAATGACAGTTCTTGAATAAAATCCACCTAACAATAATGAATGACAACCTATGTTGTTGATACTATTGTTTCACAGCCACCTAAATTTTGGAGTGCAAAATATTGCTTTAATAAATTTAATAAAAATAAATAGCTGCTATTATCATTACAGCACAATACAATGATGACAAGTGTGGTATCGTTGAATTTGATTTTGAATGATATATCCAAAATTGGAATATTATACCGGTTGTCCCATTTAAAAAAATTATGTTGGGGTCACGTGACCCGAAATGACCGGAAAAACGGAAGTCATTTTATAATAAATATAAGCATCAGTCTCGACTGTTTATATCTGCCAAATTTCATACGTGTCATATGAACAGTTTTCGAGAAATTGGACTGTCAAAACGTCGTGGGACACCCTGTCTAGATGATGGTAGTGGGGACTAGTACGGTCATGGTACGGTCCCTTAATGCGCGTTACTAGATGATGGTAGTAGGGATTAGTACGGTCCTTAAGCAGGTATACTAGACTACTATTGTCAGTTCTATTGTATCTGTTATTTTATTTATAATATTTTATTCATAATAAAAGAACTTAATAAGTCCTCCATGAACGTTTAATGCATATTCAAGGTTTGATCAAGCATAATTTTATATCCAACGTCTTTCAGGCCCACACTTACTTATCTGTAATTATAATAATAATAATAATAACTTTATTGCTTATAAAAAACAATGTTTACAGCAAGGTTAGTGTGTGATAATATACAAAAAAAATTTTTTTTTTCAAGTTTACAAGACAGTTTGTAATAAAAAATAAAAACAAAATAAAATAAATACATTATTCATCGAGTATAAATGACCTCAATTTGAGAATATTCCAAAGGTAGCAGCATATAGTTTTTCCCTCAGATAGGTTGTAGAGCATTTATCAATGTTTCCAAATTTTGCAGACAGGATATGTTTTGTTTCATAACTGCATATATCGGACACTCAAACAAAATATGAAAAATAGTTTCCTTGTCGTCTATGTTACAAACAGTACATGTTGAAGTAGGATCTATACTATAGGTTATGCCGTTTAATGTGAACTTCATTTTAAATTGATTAACCGTACGGAGTTGAGCCAAAGTACGAGTGATCTGAATTGAAGACTTCAACAGTAAATAATTGCTTGGTTCACGTGTTGTGGTGAAAGCATTATATAAAGCCATGAAAGGGTACGCTGACAATGTAGCAATATCGGATTGGTGCCGGAATGTATATGTATAATATTTGGAAAACAGTAGTTTTTTTTGTGCTGTTAGATGACCATAAGTTAATTGATTCCATAACTGCAGTGATTCAACGTCAACAAAAAATTGTTTGATTTTTGTGACGCCCAATTATACTTTGTGGTAGCGGAAAATCATAATACGTAGTTGTTGCTCAAAACAAGGTCTGGAATAGCGAAATTTTTCCATTTGAAGAATCTTTAGTAACCAATTTATTGTCATTTTAAAAACATTGTACGACAACTTAACTCCTCCTGTTTCTATCCGAATAACAGAGTCCGGAGTCCTTATCTGTAATTATATAAATTTGAGCGGAAATTGCTGTAAAATACAAAACGTCCGCCCACATTGGACGTTTCAATTAGAGAAGCTCGTATCCCAAGATACCTGGCTAACCATATTACGGAAGAAAAACAACATGAAATTTTCCGAAAAATAATTACTTACACCTCATAGTCGACGGCACGTAGAAAGGTGCCTACGCACAATGCCGCTAGTAATGTTGTATTTGAATTTATTTTAACCTTTGACATTTCATCGAAGCTCGTGAAGGTACAGAAGACGATCAATATGGGAGGCATCTACCTACATTGATCTGCTGCAGAATATTTGAATATTTAGGCGAGATCTTGATAAAGGTATGTTGAAAATTTTTAGTTCTATTATCGAAAGCCTTAGGCTAAACTCAGACGTTAGTGGGAGGAGGTCGTGGTTATATTATAAATGCAGTAGAGTCAAAACAGTACTCAGACGAACGACTTCTTGTAGTTGATCTCAGCTACGGTCGCTACCTGTGGACGGTATCAGCCACAAAATTGTCGTTGTTGGTAGTTCAATGCAAAACACATGGCCTAGGCTGAACTCAGACGGGCCACAGACCACACACACCACACAGATGGACCACAGCGACAGATGACGACAACAGAAATAGAAACCAGTCACGTCGCTGTGGTCCCTCTGAGCTTAGCCTCTGTTCAAGCATTCGCTTATGTATGATGAGGTTTCTTCATCTTTTATCTACTAAGGCTAGTAAGTCTACCTATTAATTGCCTTTGTGATCTGATAAACCCGGTATCCAGGCTAAGGACAGTTCATTTTGTCTGCCTAACTGTTGTAGGGCTTCCCAAACAGCCTTTTTTCTACAGACTAATTTTCAAACATAACACAAAAGGTATATTTTCTACACACTCGAGGAACATGTGTTTGTGTTAATATTTAATGATCATATTTTCTACCAGCTCATGTAATGTTTATCTCTTAGTTTAAAAATGGGAAATAAGGTGGCAAATAACGACAATGTAAGAATAAACTACTATGATGAAAATGGGAATGGAAATAAAAAAAAATGTATGCGAGATTTTAAGAAAAGTGAGTTTTCAGCCGAAATGTAACAGTTGTAATTTTATTTTTCTTTTAATCAACTGTATTCGCTTACTATGAATCCTCTTATATGATAAAGCATTGTTATAGGGTATTGGAAGCAATAGTTTACTTCAGTTTATCAGATCTGACCGCTCAATATTGTAAAGGACCCAGCCTAAACTCCTCTTTGTATGCAACAGATTGACAAGAGGATAAAATGACCTGTTACTTCAAAATCAATTCCATAAATTTGCAGCTGTTTTGGATAATCGTTTTCAGCTTCGGCTGCTCAATTTATGGAGAAGGTTTAATATTGTCGATAAAATGTGAAAAGTGACATATTTATTGAATACATAATGGGAAAATGATTATAGTTCGGAAATTTTAGTATGCTCTGCATTATTTTAATATATACAAGCTTTACGACGCTTTTTCAGTTGAAATAGTCACTTCAGAAATTATATTATTTATAATGTGAGTGTAAAGTACCTAATAGCCTCAAAGCTCAATTAATCGAATTATCTGATGTTGGGAATGATGAAGCAACAGCTCTATCCACCCCAAAATATCATCTGCACCAACTGGACACGTTCTCCACGAGCTTTGTATACAAAAAAAAACATAGGTCGCGCCTTTTTAGTACTAGAGTGCCACCAAGATTTAGCTAACGCCTCGGCAGATAACAATAATATCCTGAGGTGGGTTAAAGGGCACGACTGGAGTAAAGGTAATCGCATTGCTGTTTCTTTAGCCAGGGAAGCAGCTGGACTGAAAAATTCAGGACCTAGTAACACCTACGGCCTAACGACAATTGTGGAACTAGCCAAACGTTACACCCATGCTCAATCCCTTAAGAGATGGGATGGAATCAAAGGATGCAGTCTTGCCAGGATCACCCTGGGCGACCCTTGGAAGCTGTTGCCGAAGAAATATTTGGCGATGACCAGGAAGAACCTACGTTTAACCGTAGGATTTCTGACTGACCACTGTCAACTAAGGAAACACCTCCATACTATGGAGCTGGTGGACACACTTCTATGCAGGATGTGTGAACAAAAATATGAAACTGTCAGGCATGTCTTATGCGAGTGTCCGGAGTTATCGCCAATAAGAGAGTATGTGCTCGTTGAGTCTTGGCCTACATCTGCCGATGTAAAGGAGATGTCTCCTAGTGACACCTGTCCACCTTCCTGGGAAGAACAGGATGGACGATGACCTAGGAGGACAACTCCTCGGAAGTATGTGCAATGGGTCACATGTGGCCTAAGTGCTGTGAGCCTACACTCACCCTCCCTACTCTACAGATACAGATTGGTAGCAAATATTACCACCAGACTCTCCAGCCTTATAAAGGGCCTACCTATATCTTCAGAGCCATTTGAAAACTCCTACTTCACCGTTTTAACTTCCCAAGCCCATCAACCACATAAAAAACAGTATCGAATAAGGTAATGGTTTGGACTTGGGCTTCAACTACCTCAATAATCATACAAACTGAATTAAAATAAAAGCTATACTTACAAGTTCGAAGCTCTTCTCCATATCCAACAAATGTTTGATTGTATCATACACTGACGGTGTCCTTTTTCTCTCCTCTTCACTTCTGGACATCATCGTTAAAAGAGGAGTGGCAAAAGCATGTCGGACTGGAGTAGCCGGCCTCATCTGGAACATTTCCTTTTGTCCTGTCTCTGCTATTGATAGTGTGGTGGCAGAAGGAGATTGAGTCGTTGAAGAAATTATTTTACCAATTGGTTTGCGTTCAGAATAAATAGCAGTATCTTCTGTTGGAAGAAGTAGTTCGTTAGAAGCTAACTGTCTTCTTTTTACGTCTTGTTTTTCCACTTTCTGCTTTCTTTGTCTATTTTTTCTCTGTGGTTTACCTTCTTGGTTGCTTTGAGCCCAGTGACCGTTGTTATTTTTGGGTTTCTTGTTTTCCATTTCTCTATTAACTTTTTGTAATTGTTTCAATTCCTTTACGGTTTCATCTTCTGGTGCATGTGTTGGTCTTCTGTTCATTTCTTCAATTTTCGCAAATGCCTCATCATAATCATCATAGTTATCAATAGGAGCTTTATTGTTTAAAGAGTCTTGGTACATTTGCGTTAAAATTAAGTTTTGTAGAAAAGCAGCATTAACGTCATCCATATTACTATCATCAGACGGATCTTCGTAGTAGGATTCGTGTCCGATAGGTTGGTTCTCTTCTCTCGCTTCTCGTTCAGTGTCTTGTAACACTTCATCGTCGTTGTAATCATAATAACCAGAATAGCTCTGACTTGGCCAGTGTTCTTGGTAGTAATAAGGAAAGACGGGTTGATATATTTTATACTTAGAAGGAACATAGTAAGGTAGAGGATAATACTGTTGGGGGTAGTAGTAGTTGGAGTGGTAGGAATCGCTGTACGGATACATCTTGTAATAGTTAATTGGTTCTGGGTAGTGGTGAGGTACAGCTGCTTGGTAGGTGGTATGAGGTTCGTAGGAGGTGGAGCTGATGTGTTGGTTCGAACGACCGTACCGTTTTGTTCCATAGATTGGAAGAGAATAGGAAAATGTTCCTGTAGCTTGAAGTATAATTATCAGTTGAAGTAGTGGGAGGAGCTGTAGAGCCATCTGAAATAAAAATATTTGTAGTCAGTCATTATTTTAAGTAGTGATTGATGCTATTTTTCCTCAAAATTTAGTTGGCTTACAAAAGTACGGGAGCTTTCGATTCTTCAACGGTAAAGGATTGATAATATAAAAGATTTAGTTCATCTCACTCTGTTTTGGTATCCAAGTTCCCAAAAACAAATGAAATGAGTTATCAGACGAACAGACGATATTATTCAACTGCCAAGAGCCAAGTTTTCTTATACTTTGTTCAAAAATTCCAACAAATTGAATACAAAAGACGATTTTCCGCATTTAGTGATAAGCTACATAAATTGTCACGACCAGAGTCATTTATTCTCTAAATAAAATCACAAAGGGAAAAAACGCTTAAAGGATATTTATGTTTACTAACAAAATGTAAATGTAGTGTGCTCCGGATCGGTTTATAGTTATTGCTATATCGATAAACTGTAACGCTATCTATTTTTAGACAACTTCTCTCAAGACAAGAAAAAAATTCTATAACGCAGAATAGGCCAAGCATTAGAAAATCTATATAGTGAGTTTTTGACAAAAATCCTAGTAGAAAGCGGACTGTGCCATAATGTAAAAGACATGAATCTGATATATCGATGGCTAAAAGCACAAATATTATATGTACATTTTTGTCGAATATCTATGTTCGCCGAGGCGAAATCTTTATTGTGCCCTTATATACAAGGTCCTCTTTTATTGGTTTATTAGTTTATTATTCAAATATTGTTAAGCAATATACAGCTTGTCACAGTCAACGTGAAAATTGATTACTTATATTATTTTTTCCACTACTGGCTGTGAAGTTGACAATTATTGCTTCTATCCAACTGAGAAGTTGAATTTCTCTATTAGTGGTTAATAATTTTTTCTATTATTAACCTATTAACCCTGCAACATAATTTTGTATGCCCAGGAGATTGTCTTTAACATATTTGATGCTTTAAATTACCTATCAAGATAAAATTATTTGAATAAAAATGCCGTTAGTTTAAAATTCGCGCTCAACCAAAAATGACTGATGACATAACGAGTAGATACGTTCATAATATATAGAAAAATGACAGTGTACTTGTCAGTCAGACGACGGAGTAAACGCTTCTCGAGGTGCGTTTGTGAATTATTTTTAATTTTTGTCTTAAATTTGGCTATTAGTGGAAAAAATTGTATATACAGCATGGTGTTGAAGACATTTATAAATAGGAAATAAATTGGAAATACAACATTTTTTGTCCACTTAACCAAAGAACAGATTTGGAATACAATCCATTGCAGAGATTAAAAAGGCAGTGTCGGAGAATATATTTTCAAATACGTGTGTCTCTAAAGTCTACTGTTGGCAGTTGACAGTTTTCGCAGTTTTTATTGATAAAATAAGCATACTCCAGCCGAAGAACTAGAAGAGATTATGGAAGATTATGCCTACAATATTAAAAAGAAACGGAGAGGACTACACAGAGTCAAGTATCCAAACACCACCATGAAACACCACTGCGCAGATACCACATGAAGAGTACTATCAAGTATTTTAATAAAAATAGACCATTATCTTTAGATCAGTCCGTTTGGCAAAATACAGCAAATGAAATGACAAGACTCCTTCCTGTCTGTTCTATATTCTAAGATTTAAATAATGAATACACCCCCGAAGCGTAAATCTTGAAGTTTAAAATGACTTTTTATCTGAATACTCAACATCTCGGTGGCCAATAATTCTAGGAACTCTTGACATGTCACCATTTCGCTTCTATCATCTGTCACTAGTCATGTCAGATGTCAGATTAAGTAGTTCTACAATCACATAATAACGATAAATATAATGAACAAAAAATAACTGCAACTTTTATATAAATAGATAAGTTATTTTTCAGTTTATCCTCCATCGTTAAATGAAAGTTCTCTAGCTCTGCTTTTTTTATTTTTCTCTTGAAATAGTCATATCGAATACCACTAGAGAAAATTGTATAATATGTACAATTGTTCTCAAGGTATTATTCAAGTTTGTCGCTTTTCGAACAAAATTTTATCTCTTGGGACATTAAATTTGAAAAGAATTTGGGATAAGATGAGCAAATGCGTCTTGATTGAGTGACGTAATCATGACGAAGAGCCGACAAGAAGTCGTCGTGGCGCCAGCGTCGAAAGATGAAGGGGGGGCAATTGATAGTGGGTAGGAAATTGATGGAAAGGGGAGGATGCCTGTAGCGCAGAATAAACAACGACAAGTGGGTGTTAAAGTATTGAGAGACAAAAAGGAAGATAAATTGAATGAAAGGATACTTACAGGCGCCTAAAATTTGATGGCAAATTTTAATGGACATATGTTTTCAGAGAAATATGCAAATTCAGTGGTATATTTATACGTTTCATCACTGAAAGTATTTTAAATCGGTGAAAATCTCCAATTTTTTTTGCTTCTCAATATTGCTGAACGTCGAATCATGATATAACAGCATAACCTTATTTTATTTTATATACGACTTATTCATTTTCGATTTCAATTTATTTTAATTGTTCGTACTGGTTTTCATTTATTTTCAGGATGCAAAGCAAAGGATGACGTCCCATGGCAAGCAAAAATGTGGTTTTGGTCTTTTGGAATACGTATTTGGTATATTTATTAATATATTTAACATCACACAAATTTATAAATTGTTTCCTATCATTTGAATTACATTTTAAAAAAATTAAACTTCTTCCAAACACACTGGAATACCATAAGTCGTAGTGAACAGTTTTTAAATTTACGCAATCAAAATGGAATCATTTATTTTTATCATCTACTTGATCACACAATATCATTGGTCTACCATCATCAACATCATTATAAAAAAATGTTCTAGCTCGTGAAACTTCTGCATGGGATAGGGCCAATAGCTTCTATACAAGTTTATCTGAAGCCATGAAAGAAATGCCCTCGAAAACCTTCGATATTGCCACGTTTAAGTATGAAAAAGCTAAAGTGCTAAGTATCTGGTGATAATAATTAGAAAGGGGACTTTTTATTATTAACAATATTAACAATATGATTAAACGTTAATTCTTTAATGTGCTTGTTTCCTTGGATTTTTTCTATTAGCATTTTTTTTCAATATATGTTTATCAAAAGATGAACACTTTTCCAAATTTGTTATGGGCTGCTTCAAGCTCTAGCAGCGTTGTACTTCCTCAATTGACTGATATTGATTTATCCAGTGGCGTTGGTATTGTCAGCCATTTGTACGTTTATGACAGATACCGCCATGTTTCCTCGCCTCATACCGATGCCCCGTAGCTTCAGATAAACTTGCCAAACTATACTTTTTTGTTATATTTCTCCATTTTATTCGATCTCATGCAATGCTATTCCAGTCCTCTATTCCCAATTGCTTAAAGTATTATTTTACAGCATCCATCCATTTATTCCTAGGTAGTCCTTTTTTCTTACCTCCTTTATCTCCAAGAAGCATTTTCTTCACACACCTTTCGTCATCCACCCTACCCAAATGGCCAAACGATATAGTCTGATCTTTGTTGTTCTTGTTAATAATTTTGATTTTATCATATTTTTTAGGGATCCCAAGGCTCTGCTGGCTATCATTATCATTTTGTATATTTTCACATATTTATCGCTTTTAGAGCTAGTGGCTTGAGGGGGGACTCTAGCGCCGAGCCCTCCGCCAATATTATCATATCTTATGACTTACGACATTTTTCAAAAATTTTGAAAAATGATGTTCAATAAATCTTTTGGAGTTATCAAGTTACTGATAAGTTTGACTAAATATATTTTAATGTTAAGAAATTGAAATTAATTTTTAGAAACAATTTTTAATCATTTGTAACCAAAATATAGCTTTTCCGGGATAACGGCCCCGCCGTTTTTTTATTCCCAGGCCTTGGGAGAGTTGAATTCGGCTCTGATCGCTTTTATCTGTCACTGTTACTCCCGGATATTCAAAGTGACTTACTTGTTGAAACGAATAGTTTTTACATTTACTTGTTATATCTATTTTAGTGCTTTCGCCGCCAGTCATTTCTAAATATTGAATAGATGAGGCTTTTACTTGATGTAGATCCATAGTAAATTATGAAATCAAACAATTTTATTTTGTTAAATCTACATTATATTTAAATTTGATCATAAACATCATAAATAAAAAGATACGAAAACATACTCTAGAACAAGTATT
>CAJUYH010002660.1:38519-63709 GCA_910591685.1 Galerucella tenella
TTTTAGAACAGGTTATAGACTATTCTGAGCTGAAATAAAGCCGGCAAATTCGGGTTTTTCTTTTATGTATATTCCTGTGCCCAACATAATTGTGAGCACTTGATTTAAGACTCTCATTTGTTGACGTTCATAGGTCGATAGGTTTTAGTAGAACTGTTACTGAACTTTCTACTTTTGCTTTAATTGTTGCATTCTGATTTTCAGCACGTAATTGTAGTCGACACACACAATTATTCAAGTCCACAACATCACCTTCAAATGTGCCATGTCATTTCAATTCAAATGTTCATGTGCTACTTCATCCTACGGCTCGAACCACCTTACAAAAAATAACCCTGTATGTCTTACAGCTCATTCTTGGAAAATGCAGTTGACATTCCCGCCAACAACAATCTTCTAGAATATTCCACAACGAACGTTATTCAAGCTGTAAATCACCTAACATTCTACACTCGAAGCACAAAAAGTAAGGTGTTCAACCAGATCTTTCCAACATGCAATCAATAATAATCCTTTTAGGCTCAAATCCTTTTCCCATCCTTCTAAACCTTAAAGGCAGTAGCCTATAACTGCTAGCGGTATTTTTTTTAACTCTTCTCCTTACAATACGGTATATTTATTCAGTGAAGCCACGTAAATAGTTGGCCTGTGGCAATACAATTGAAAAGAATCGGGCTAGAGAATATAATCTAGATCCAGAGAATCACAATGGATCCGAAATGGTCGTAGCGGGTTAGGCCAATTAGCCACCTTATCAAGTAGTAGTGCTTGTCTTCTATCTGGCTGAAGGCACACGTTTTTCCGATGTTTTTACCGGAAATCACTTTTGTAACTATGTAGATTCCATTCAGTTCAGTCTGAGTTTCGTTGGTCTATTAACGCTTAGTCCACTTTATGTTGAGGTTAAAAGAATTGGAGCTAACTTGTTCCGTTTTTGAGCCGTTAGTGTAGATATTGATAGAATCTGCCACGCCTTTTAATCAGTGGCCAGTCAAAAATCCTGTTGTTAAACGTAGGTTTTTCCTGGTCATCGCCAAATATTTCTTAATTTTAACGCAAATGTACCAAGACTCTTTAAACAATAAAGCTCCTATTGATAACTATGATGATTATGACGAGGCGTTTGCGAAAATTGAAGAAATGAACAGAAGACCACCACATGCACCAGAAGATGAAACCGTAAAAGAATTAAAACAATTACAAAAAGTTAATAGAGAAATGGAAAACAAGAAACCCAAAAATAACAACGGTCACTGGGCTCAAAGCAACCAAGAAGGTAAACCACAAATAAAAAATAGACAAAGAAAGCAGAAATCGGAAAAACAAGACGTAAAAAGAAGACAGTTATCTTCTAACGAACTACTTCTTCCAACAGAAGATACTGCTATTTATTCTGAGCGCAAAACAATTGGTAAAATAATTTCAACGACTCAATCTCCTTCTGCCACCACACTATCAATAGCAGAGACAGGACAGAAGGAACTGTTCCAGATGAGGCCGACTACTCCAGTCCGACATGCCTTCGCCACTCCTCTTTTAACGATGATGTCCAGAAGTGAAGAGGAGAGAAAAAGGTCACCGTCAGTTTATGATACAATCAAACATTTGTTGGATAGGGAGAAGAGCTTCGAAGCTGTAAGTATAGCTTTTATTTTAATTCAGTTTGTATGATTATTGAGGTAGTTGAAGCCCAAGTCCAAACCATTACCTTTTTCGATACTGTTTTTTATGTGGTTGATGGGCTTGGGAAGTTGAAAAGGTGAAGTAGGAGTTTTCAAGTGGCTCTTAAGATATAGGTAGGCCCTTTATAAGGCTGGAGAGTCTGGTGGTAATATTTGCTACCAATCTTTATCTGTAAAGTAGGGAGGGTGAGTGTAGGCTCACAGCACTTAGGCCACATGTGACTCCCAAGGAGTTGTTCTCCTAGGTCATCTTCCTTCTCAGGAAGGTGGACAGGTGTCACTAGCAGACATCTCCTTTATATCGGCAGATGTAGGCCAAGACTCAACGAACGCATACTCTCTTATTGACGATAACTCCGGACACTCACATAGGACATGCCTGACAGTTTCATCTTTTTGTTCACACATCCTGCATAGAGGTGTGTCCACTAGCCCCATAGTATGGAGGTGTGTCCTTAGTTGACAGTGGCCAGTCAGATATCCTGTTGTTAAACGTAGGTTTTCCTGGTCATCGCCAAATATTTCTTCGGCGCCAGCTTCCCAGGGTCGCCCAGGGTGATACTGGCAAGACTGCATCCTTTGATTCCATCCCATCTCTTAAGGGATTGAGCATGGGTGTAACGTTTGACTAGTTCCGCAATTGTCGAAGTCGTTAGGCCGTAGGTGTCACTGGGTCCTAAAACTTTTAGTCCAGCTGCTTCCCTGGCTAAAGAATCGGCAATTACTCCTGTCGTGCCCTTTAACCCACCTCAGGATAATTTTGTTATCTGCCGAGGCGTTAGCTGAATCTTGGTGGCACTCTGGTTCTAGCCCCGATATAACACGTTGTCTGTTCAAGGCTAATAGGGCTTGTCTACTATCAGTGCAGATTATGTTTTTGCCAGAAATTCCTTTTCTTGTTAGTTCTTTTGTGGCAATTGAGATACCAGCCAGTTCTGTATGAATCACGCTGGTATTGTTTCCCTTATGACAGGCTCTGTCATATTTGACATAAATTGTGTGCAAACGAGAGATTCATTTTATCTCGTCTGACGAAACGAGTATCGACTGGAGGAAACACTAATAATAATAAAGTACCTGGCAAATTTTTTTAAATACTATTTTCTTGTCAGCTTCAAACACGTACCTATATACACAAATCCTCATTTTGTACTACCAATTTCACTAATTTTCATTGTCACTCATCCTCATAATGTACTTATATAGCGAGTTAAAACTTATATCAGAGACTGGCCTGTTTAGTAGTTTCCCGCCTGCGGATTTTCATTCATAAAATTTCAGAGCAGTGAAGTTGCCGATTGTCTAATTCAATGGGACTGGGACAACGATTTGTATCTGGAATTTTTTCGAAAGAATGGGCTTCGTGTGGGTTGATAGAAATTACGTTCCGGAAAATTCTTGGAACTAGTAGCATGAGTCAGAGTCAGAAAGATAAAAGAGGACGTTAACATGTTCGTTAGTATGCGGTTTTAGAATGATTGAAATATCTGGATGAACTTTGGTATTATGGTTAGAGTGAGTCGTAAAAGATTGTACTTTATATGCAAACCGAACGTCTAATGAACATTTCGTATTTTGACAATAAAATGAAATCGAACATTATAAAAAATATTGGAATTAATTTTTATTTTTCATGTTTTAAAAAGCCCTCAATCGCCGTAAGGTCTTTGCGTCGAATCCGGATTGTCAAAGACTGTTTGTGATGCTTGTGAGAACAGACTTAGTGGTTGTTTTTAAGTCAACAGATACTTGAATGTGATAAAATCAACTAGTAGACTCCGTTTCACATAGGAAGAATCCACTAGAGTCTAGCAGTTGCAGTCGTATGCGCGAAGAAGAAGAATATCTGAACATAAATATCGGTCAAATCCAAATGCCAATACAATACAATCTTTGTATTGGTTTATTTCCATAGTTTATTGTCAGCGGCCGCGAAAGTGGTATACAGGTAGGGGCGAGTGCACCCCCAAAACGAACAGGGGAGGGCTTAGCTCCCCAAGCCTCTCTTTTCGGCGATGGAAAAGGCTGAATCTAATTAATATCAAAACAATGTCGCGTGTTCGAACCCCTTCAAAACGACTGAGTAAAAATGAAGTGGCTGGAGCCTGGGTCCCCGGATCCTCCAAAATTACGGGGCCTCCCCGCAACTGCGAGCCCTTAGTTACGCCACTGTTCTCTTTAAAATGAAGGTGGTAAATATTTTCAAATAAATCAGCTTTATACATTTTTGTCACAAAAAATTAATTTTCTTATAGGCTATGTGGTATTAATTTATTGTTGAACAATTATACAGATACTATCAAAGATAATAAGGTACTAGCTTGTTAATTCAACAAATGTTCAAAGTGTTGACCATCAACTTCCAAACATTCATAGACTCTTTTAAGGATGAATTTGGATGAGCTGCAAAATATCCCAGGATGTCTATTTGTAAATCCTCATTATCGACATGGGTCTTGAGCTTATTTCTTTTACTTTTAATTTGACCAAACTGGGAACAGTTGTGTAGCAAACGTTTTACAGTTTTATGATTTGGTCGAGGCTTTTCAGGATATCATTCTGTTATACTCACCGTGAATCATAATTAAATTTAAAAAATCATCATTTGTATATCCTAAATGTGCCATTATTATTTTGTTAAGAAAATTAAAGGCAAACTATTATTATACCTTTCACACAACGGCATACAACAAGGTGACTATTAAACATTAACAATAACTGTCATTTGTCAGAATATTCCATAGGCGACTTGATAAATTAATTTTTTGTGACAAAAATGTATAAAGCTGATTTATTTGAAAACTGCAGGAGATAGGTATAGGGAATAGTAATACATATCGATAGTGGACAACGTATTCTTCTAAAATTAATAATCACATACAGGGTGTCTCATTTGAAAAAAACGAATTACGCGAAGATTGTGGATTCCGTTTTTATTCCAATTTTGACAGCACCCTGTATAATAAAAAAGGTAACTTCATAGTGTAAACGATAAAGCGGTATGTGGTAAATGGTTCCTAAGAAATTTAAACTTTTATTCAAATTACATTACAGGATATTGAATTTTATGTACATGGTAAAAAAGTGTCATTTTCATATAAAAAATATTACAACTCAAAAACGGTTCAAGATAGGTATAGGGAAGTATTAACAAAAAATGTTCAGAATAACGTGAATATTCCTAAAATTTAAAAATATACAGGGTCTTCCATTAAAAATTACAAAGTTATGTGCGACTTCCGGTATAACCGGAAGTAGAATTGTTACGGCAATATTTTCATTGAATAGCTCATTATTCAAAACCCCTTCATGCCAATTTTCATATTTCAGATACCTTTAGTTCTCTAGATATTTCTAATTGACCGTTTATCTGCCGCACCCTGTATAATATAAGCAAATAAAAAAGTTGGTGTTTATTTATTAAGGAAATTATGAAAGTAGAAAATACACAAATACCTACACAAAACTGTAGACGCCGTTCGAAATCGTCTTCATATAACTTTTGGAGTAATTCAATTTTGTCATGGAATTTGTGCATAGTGTGTATACAGAGTTAGTATAGAGTACGGAATCCCCTGAATATCTCCTCAACGGCTTAATATTTTTAAATGAAATTGTTCATCCCTTTCTAAGAAGATCCAAGGAATTCAAAAATGCTATCAAATTCAATGTACCATATCCAGTTAAACCGGAAATGCATATCAACTTTGTTATTTTGAATAGAACACCCTGTATATTTTTACATTTTTGAATTTCTCGTGAAATTCTGCATACAGTGAAACTTTTCATTTATATTTTTTATTGAATAATAGGCATGATGACAGTCACTAAGAACCACTAAAATATTGATTTGATATAATTATATAAGATACAGAGATTATGAAGAAATCATTTATTTTCATTTTACATGTGTGGTTACATTTATTTTAGTAAAAATATAAGCACAAAATTCAACTATCCGCCATCTTATCTCAAACACCAATCAAGAGAGACTAGAGAGTGACGTCGTACTTTCGCAAATATCTATGATCCGAACATCTGTTTTGAATTACATTGTCGGACCGCACACCATCGATACACATTAGGATTCATCTTTATGATAAATAATCGCACAAAATGATTCAAATTTTGTTTATGTATCAAAATAAACTTTTAGCCTGCAAGCTGTCAAGTGTTTGAGGTTTGACTTTGACACAGATCATAGATAACCCATAAATGGTATTTACGAATTGATGATGTCATAGACAGACGCCATTACTATTCTAGCGTTTTGGCGCATAATTTGAAATAAGTTTTTAAAAGTGGAAATTTTCCTTTAAAAACTTTTTTTCATACAACAAAAAGCTCAACTAGGTCATGGTTAAAAGGGTGGGTGGAAGAGCAACACAATAAACACTGGAAGAATACGCCCAGGCAAACACATGGGAAGAAATTCATGGAAGAACCATCAGAAAAAGTAGCGAAAGAACTGCTCTCAGTGAGCAGGAACAAACTACGCACCATAACGGGGCTTCTTATACGGTACACTTTCCCACAAAGGAGCACCTGAACAAAATAGGGCTGTATAACGGAGACCTCACATGCAGGAGATGCAAAAAGGACACTGAAACAGCTCTGCACATATTATGCAACTGTGAGACGCTGGAGGCAAAAACTAAATGGAAGACCCCAAATGACTCCAGAAAATTTCTACAACCAACCAGTGAAGAACCTGTATGAGCTAATACAGGGAACGGATTGGCTGCATAGGCTGTAGTCAGAATGTTAGGAGAATCCACAATAAACCCAAGAGACTGAGATGGTGCCGGCGAAGGGACGGCTCCTTTGAGAAAAAAAACACACCTAATTTCATAAACAGTTCAACTAAGAGCACAAAGCATAAAGGATAAATCATAAAGAAATTTGCATTTTTTCTCAATGGAACATACCTACTGTGTTATTTGTTGACACACTAAGAGAGTTAAATCCAATTTTTGCATTAGTAATAGGACACGTAGTTTAACTCTTTTTCTTAATACAAAGCTAATATCTGAAAAGTAAACACAGACTATCAGGAAGTGTAAACACGTATCTCATAAACTTTAACTAGCGGTTCAGATAGAGGAAAACAACTGAATATTTTGTCATTTTTGTCGTGTCAATAAAACTGATAATAGAAGGTACTTAACAAAATTGTTGCCGGCAAAGATTTTCTTATATCAAAACTGACTATATTTATTAAAAATTAAAATTTGTATTGGATGATAAGTGAAGATAAAAAGAATAATTACAAATAGAAACAAGGGGAGAATATTAAAGGATAATTGACTCCAGCTGAAGCATTCTTATTGCTAGAACAAAGTGAATAATTGAGTATTGTTTTATACAACGAATAAAATGAAATAAAATCAGGAAGTTCAATAGGCGCATCTCCGTGGAAGCGTTTATAGACAAAATATAAAAATAAAACTGGAGTTTTCGCAGCTGCTTGAGGCATCTGGTAGAAAATAAGGTCTAATCTGCAGATTGTAGTAAACTATTTTCACTTCATCGGGCAATTAAGAAGTTTTAAATGAAATGACAAGATTTGCTGAATCGACCACCTGATTATCAACTTTGCGCATTAGTCTTCTTACCTCAGTATCGCCTTCGTTTTATAAATTTTCTTTTATTTCTTCTATCCATAGCACTATCGACAAGTATCGATAGTATTAACTATCGAGACCCTATCGATATATAGATATATAGTCTCCATGAAAAAAAAAGTCAGGAATTATAAAAACTGAGTTAACTGTATAAACCCTCACTTCGTGGAAACTACTCATTATATGGTTTTAAATGAAACTAACTGTTTCTAAATGACTCCACAATATATTTGAAAAAATGTGTAAATTGCAAGTAAATTATTGACAATTGTTTCGATAAATATATCATCGTCAGAATGACAGGAGTTACTTTTGACATGATGTATACTTGATATATATTTGGCTAGTCCAAATAGTGCCTATCTAGTGATTGACTTAATATATATGAATAGAAAAAAGAAGAAGATTTTACAAATAGTAGCTTTGATATTATTAGCCCTATGGGGATATTCTGGATATCTTTGTCCCATTTAAGATCAGTATAACTGTGCAATGATATAGGAAACCAGGAAAACTATATCTGCTGATCTTTACAATTATTACTTAAGAAGACAGTTTAATAATGGAGAACTTCCTAGATTCAGCTGTTCATTGAGGACTTCATATTGTGGGTCTGTTAAGTGTCTTCTAATTTCTAATTCTTCAAGGAAGTCCAGTTCTTGCTTCTTATCACAAACATGTAGTATTTCTGGTTCTGTGTTAGGTGTTACTGAATGTTTAGTGTCAAGTAGGTGTTTTGCATAATGTGATTTATCTGGTTGTTTTAATCTGTATGCTCGTAAGTGTTCACTGTACCTAATTTCAAAATTACGACTGGTTTGACCAAGATAGACAGCATTAAAATCCGGACATTTAAGTTTGTATATCCCAGATTTTTGTGGAGTCATTTAGAAACAGTTAGTTTCATTTAAAACCATATAAATTATAAAAACGTCAAATATCAACAAAATATTTACATGCTTACAACAATTTCAATAATATTTTTACAAAAAGGTATTGTAGAGGAAAGTCACCAAATATGGAACAGTATCCTAATATGGAATGCCTTCATTTCTCTAAGACTATAAGTATGAAACGCAACTCGACCATCTTCTGTTTCATTCGGTCTACTAACTATCGCACCCACACCATCGAGTCAGTTGCGCGAATGCTTCACGTGTAGCATGCGTGTTTTGTTTTGTTGTCGTGCAGAAAATTTTAAAGGTGAGTAATAAACGAGAGCTACGAATATGAAAAGGATACTCATGTAATTTTTATTGACTTCAAACAAGCCTTCGATAAGATAAGAAGAAGTAAACTGTTTAAAGCACTAAAAGAATTAGGAGTGAGCAACAAACTAATTAAGATGGTAAAGTTAACTATGGATGGATCTAAATGCTGCGTAAGGGTGGGAAATGAGAGAACCGAAAGTTTTGAAGTGAGGGAAGGAGTTAAGCAAGGTGACCCCCTATCATCCATAATGTTTACATATGTACTTGAATACATAGTTCGAAAAGCGAGAGTAAATAGGTCAGGGATAATATATCACAAAAGACATCAATGCCTAGCGTTTGCCGACGACATTGCAATAATTACCAGAAGCAAGCAAGAACTACAAGAAGTTATTGTACGACTCGAGCAAATAGCATTAGAAATGGGATTGGAAATAAATGAGGAGAAAACTAAGTACATGAAATGGACAAATACTGAGGAAAGGAATAATGGGAAATTGGAAATAACAACGTTGAAAAACAAAACATATAGTTTTAAAGAAGTGGATACATTTACCTATTTAGGAGCAGAATTTGCCAAAAAGCCTGATCAAAAAAAAGAGATCCAGAACAGAATAAACAAAGGAAACAAATGTTTATATAAGCTAAAAAATATATTAAACAGTAAAGTGCTAGCTAGAAGTGCCAAAATAAGAATATATAAAACGGTACTAAGACCCATAGTGCTATTCGGAAGCGAAACATGGACACTGGGTAAAAATGAACAAAATATGCTAGCGATTTGGGAAAGGAAATGTCTACGCAAAATTTATAGAGGGAAGAAAATAGACGACATATGGCAGAGAAGAAGCAATAAAGAACTGAGAGAACTATTTGGCCAACCAGACATTATAGGTACTGCAAAGGGAAATAGATTGAGATGGATTGGCCACATACAGAGAATGAAAAATGAAAGGGTACCCCAAAAAATAGTAGAAAGCGGGATAGGAGGAAAGAGGAAAAGAGGACGACACAAAGCAAGATGGATGGAAGAGGTGTTAAAAGACCTTAGAACACTAAAAATAACCAACTGGAAAAGAAAAGCAGAGAACAGGAAAGAATGGAGAAAGGAAGTCAACAAAGCCATGGGCCTTCTAGGCCTGCAGAGCTGATTATATATATAATAAACGAGTATTACCAGCTGTTAGGTTTGTTTGTAAGTGTTATACTATTTAGTATATCGGTATTATGTTTGATCCACCATTTTGTGATCTTTTGTCATTAAAATATTGTGACTTCAAAAAATATTTAGAAGAGTTTGAAATAGTATAAAAATCCAAATATGGACAGTCGTCGGTGTCTAATTATGGAATATTGAATGAAATGCTTGATGTGTGGTCTCTGGGCACATTATGATTGTGCTGGTCCAGAGTTTGATACTTGGATCTGTGACTTTTGCAAGTAATTATGCAACTTCTTCCATTTATCACAATATATTATATTTATTTAATTGATCTCAAAGATATTAATGTCCATTTTTGTTATTGTTATGTTGATGTATGCTTATATTCCATATATGGATACCTATTCCATATTTGGTTACTCATTTGTGATTTTGTTTTTTGTGTTAGATTTTAATTTGATACCCAATATATTTGATTAAAGGCTGTTAATTACTACATATAAATGTATGACTGATTAGTAAAAACATTAAACTGAAACGAAAAATATGAAGTTTTTTTATATATCGCAAAAACAAAATGGTATTCCATATTTGGTGACTTTCCTCTACTTATCTATGACTTTTTGGAAAAGGGATATAAGGAATTTATAATAATTCTGAAAATATGGAAAACAATATAGCTCACTCAAGACTTTTGAAATTTAAGAGATTTAAATTCTAATATACAGGGTGTGATATATTAATTGGAAAGCTGTTCATTCTTCTATAAAAACTAAAATACATGCATGTAGATACCCCTCGTAGAATTGGACACAATTATATTATAAGGTCCAGCGCATTTACTTTTCGAAGTACGGGATGTTGAAGTTATGAAAAATTGAATGTTTCTATTTGATAACTTTAAGATGCTAACATATTCCTCCAAATGTACACCACTGGATCGAGAATTGAAACATGTTTTCCATTAAAATATTTTATATAATAAATATTTTATTTTACATCTAAAAACAACCTGCCAAATGGCAAATTAATTTATCCATCCATCTTAGAGTTATCATATTAAGCCATTTAATCTTTCATTTGAATACCCCGTATTTCGAAAATTAAATAAGGTAGACCCCTCAATCCTTATATTAATTTGTCTAATTTTACGAGAGGTGAATGCAAAAGTTGTGAGTTTCATTTAAAAACACCCTGTATATAATTTGTAACATAAAATCAGCAGTAAGCAATTATACTATATAAAATAAATGTATATACATATACTGTGCTATTCAAAAGTCCCCTCACCCCTCGTATCATTAGAACGGCTACATTAATAAAATTTGGAGGGTGAAAATAAAGTGTTGTAAACTTCTCTACGAATGGTAACAGGTGACGTAATAGTAATAGATGACGTCACAGTGCCACTCTGGCCAATAATTTTAAATAGGACCTTATGGCAAGTGATTTCTCGTTTGAAAGGCATTGGCATTGGCTACATAGCCATATTAATTTTGTTTGGGCTGGGGACAAATTTTGACGGATACATTAAATAAATACCAAAATTATTATTTCACATTTAAATATTGAAGATTTTTCAGTCCGCCTCTGGTTAGTTGTCATAAAAATTTACTTTTTTAATTATTTAATAGTATTTGTTGCTTTGCAAAGTTTTTCTAAATAGCTCAAATATTTAATTTTATTATTGTTTAACGAGACGCTTAAGAGTTTACATAGGCAAAATGGTACGTACTCAAGCCGACAAAGTAGCAGCTATCTTAATAATTGGTGAATCTAGAACGAATCTCCATGAAGCGGAACGTTTATTTAATGATCAGATCACCCTATCTCGAGAACTTATTTGAGGGAGCTTCTCCACAAGTTTGAAGCAACAGGTAGTGTTCAAGATGTCAAACGATCTGGTGCTCCTGCACATTGTGCAGTAAGACGTTACCTGAATGAAGAATATCGAGGTAGATGGATTGGCCGGCGAGTTCCTATAGAATGGCCACCTCGGTCACCAGATCTGACACCATTAGATTTTTTTCTATGGGGGTACTTGAAATCCAAGGTTTATACTACGGCACCAGATAGCATTGGCGTTTTGAAAGAAAGAATTATTGAAGAATGCAATGCAATTTCAGCTGACACATTCGAACGAGTAAGACAAAAGTTTACTAATAGGATCTATTACTGTCAGGAAGTAGACGGAGCACATTTCGAACACTTGCTATAAGAATCCATTGTTGATATTTGATTAATTACATTTAAAAAAATAATTTCAATAATTTTGGTATTTATTTAATTTATCCGTCAAAATTAGTTTAAGCACAAACAAAATGAATATGGCTATGTAGCCAATGTCAATGCCTTTCAAACGAGATATCACTTGCAATAAGGTCCTATTCAAAATTATTGGCCAGAGTGGCACTGTGACGTCATCTATTACTACGTCACCTGTTACCATTCGTAGAGAAGTTCACAACACTTTATTTTCACCCTCCAAATTGTATTAATGTTAGTGTACCGTTCAAAATATACGAGGGGGGAGGAGACTTTTGAATAGCACTGTATATAACTCGAGAAATACCACGTAGACTTCAATTCTACTTTAACAAGGCTTAATCTTCTTTTAAAATAAAAAATAGATGGATCGAATTTTCCGAACTAAATTTAATAAACGGTTCTACGTGTTCTTTACGTTTGAATATACGAGAAATGCTACCAAGCATAAAAGCTACGTTTAATCAGAACGAATTTTCCGTCTTCCATAGATACTTCCTATTCGCTCGAACTCTTATAAAAAAGTGAAATAAACTGTGCCAATAATTACTTCCAATGTTTGAACCAAAGAAAAAAGGAAATAAGTCCGAAAAATACGTTGAATAAAAAAGATGAAAAAAGATTTAGATATTTTCCGAGCTCCTTTCTCATCCAAATAAATCTAAAGCTGTATATTCCATACTCTAGGAGGTATAGCGATACAGGCCTGGTGTCTGGGATTGTGGGGGCGGCAGCTTTGCCTGGGCTTTCTAATGGCACGAGGCGGCTCTCTGAACCCTCAAACCGAGCGGTCTCTTCATTTATAGTTTTACGCCAACGTAGAAGCGTATATCACGTCCGATGGTTAAATTCGTATGATGATGGCAGAATAATGGGATTTTTCTCTTATGATTTATGTTGGCAAAAACGTTTAGTTTCAATAATAGTAATTCTGGTAATCAAACATCTGTTGAAAAATATGCACAAAAAATTTGAATTAAGTACCCATAATTTTTTGACGTTTCTCGAAACCAATAGAAATGGAAAATTTCTATTATTCATATCAAAACATTATTATGGTGAGAATAAACTACTTACATTATTCCAGCTTGCGCTCGCAGATTTTTTTATCATTATGACAGTGCGAATGTCTTACAATAGTATATCCAGGGACGTATATAAGGGGGGGTTTGGGGGCTCAAGAAAATACAATAAAGGTACAATAATTTTTTATTAGCATACTGCCGCAATATGAGTATTCATCGGGATGTGGCAATAGAAATAGATTCCTCAACAGTTGTGAATAATTTAGCTGAATAGGTTAAATTTACTTTTGTGAGATTGATTTTCTGTTTTAATAAAAGCTTCAATTTTCAATCATCTATCAATTTTTAAAATAGGTGCTCCCAAAAACTTAGATGACTGGCGACTCGGAACAGTGTAACATTGGAGGAATCGCTGGCAATGAAAAAGCTGACGAACTTGCAAGAGCGGGATCGTCAACACTGATGAACTGACCGAACCATCGGTGGGCATCCCCAGATGCTCCACTAGGTCATGGTTAAAAGGGTGGGTGAAGGAACAATCCATAAAACTCTGGAAGAATACGCTCAGGCAAACACATGGGAAGAAATTTATGAAAGAACCATCAGAAAAAGTAGCAAAAGAACTGCTCTCAATAAGCAGTAACAAACTACGCACCATAACGAGGCTTCTTACGGGACACTTTCCCACAAAGGAGCACCTGAACAAAAAGGACATTGAAACAGCTCTGCACATATTATGCAACTGTGAGACGCTGGACCACAGGAGGCAAAAACTAAATGGAAGACCCCAAATGACTCCAGAAGACTTCTACAACCAACCAGTAAATAACCTGTATGAGCTAATACAGGGAACGGATTGGCTGAATAGGCTGTAGTCAGAATGTTAGAAGAATCCACAATAAGCCCAAGAGACTGAGGTGGTGCCGGCGAAGGGACGGCTCCTTTAAAAAAAACTATATACATGGTTATAACCATTTCAGCAGTAGGGGGCAAAAAGAAAAACGATGTTTAAAAATACTTTTATATGTAGCCAAGTCAAACAAATAATTTAAAAAAAAACTTAACATTATTTCTTGAACTTGGAAAATTGCTTTAGATCGTTGCACTCGATTTTTTTTTGCCTTAGTCGGCGCCTTCAATAAAGCTTTCCCCTTCTAAACCTATCAGATGAAAAAAACCAAAACCCTCCCCATGTAAAAGCTATGGCTACGTGACTAAATATATTATACACCAAGGTGGTGAAGACTATTATTATTGACTGAGCACCAAGAATATTTTGCGAGGAGCTTTGCCACGAGCGGTATTAGGTACGAGGCTTATAAATGTCTTCATTACCATGGTGTATATACAATTTTCTCCACTACTAGCCAAATTTAATATAAAAATTAAAAATAATTCACAGACGCACCACGAGAGGCGTTTACCCCGTCTGACTGACAAGTAGGTACGATATATTATGAACGTAAGGGAGGGTGGTCCACGATGAGACACTTTTTGGATTTTTGCAATTAAAATGCGTGGTGGAAATAATAGACATCTGTATTAGAAATGTGACATAGATTATTGTGTGGCCAAGTTAATTAAATAGTATTTTCTTGAAAAAATCATCAATTTTACATTTTATTGTCAGTAAAAAAAAATTGGAAATGTCTCATTGTGGAACGGAATACGTTCCTCAATGAGACAACTACATTCCACAATGAGACAGACAGTTTATTTTTCTAAATTTATTCTTATATACAGACATAATGACATAAAAAACTCTTTTAAAGTGGAATACAGTAATCCAAAACATAACAATTCTTGAAAAATGTAATAAGCAGGTACAAAAATGTCGAAAAATATCAACCTATCTAATATTTCTATTACCAAAGTTGAACATGCAGTAAGCCTTGCTGTCTTCTGGTGCCAGTAACTCGGGGCTCCGGAAGCTTAAAAGCGATGTCGAACGTTGTTAATATGCTTGATAGGTTACAATTTTCTGGTCGTCTTATGGAAACATCGGGAGCCCTTGAAAATCCATGTAGTCATTTTCCGAACCAGCAATTTGTTCTTTCTACCAGGAATCGGGCATTTTAATACTGTTAATTGTTGCCATTTCATGAGCTAACTTCCTTATATTAAAAGTGGTTTGCACATAACACATTTTACTATACATTTGATAATGTAGTGCTTTAAATCATTTTCTTGCTCAAAATATTCTTCTGCAACTATAATTTGGTGTAAATCTTACTGGAGTCTCACCGGCCTCTTTTTGTTTTTTAAAATATCTAGCAAGTGTTTGAAATTTTAGGTTAAAATTTTTGGCTGCTTCTCTAAGGCTAGAACCGCTATTTACAGCCTCAATAGCGTTTTTCATTTGAGCAGCAGAAAAACTTCCTTTATCGCTTTTTCTGACGCGCCCTCTAACCATACTGCTATAAAGAAAAAAATTGTTACATAGAGTTCCACAATGAGACTGTCTCATTGTAGAACTGTGCATGACTATTGTCTCATAGTGGAACATATGATAAGAAAATATAATTGCTAAAAATATAAATCTGACAACTGTGCACAATCAAAACACACTATGTTTTACATAACCTCACACTATAGTTACTTTTATCAAATGGTCAAACTTACCCTACAATACTACTTGTTCACACATTACACAATCTTAAATATTCGAAATATTATATCCCACACTTGAAAAACACAAAAAATCAAATATTTTTCTTGTTTAAACAGCACGTTTACTGATATTATACGTTCACAATAAATAAACAACAAACTGAGGTAACAAGGTTGCCAAAAGTAAAATATATTTTCAGTTATCGGGATATCGGTAAATTCTAATTTGTAGACCACCCTCCCCTACTCGTTATGTCATTAGTCATTTTTGGTTGAGCGCGAATTTTAAGCTAATGGCATTTTCATTCAAATATATTTATCTTGATAGGTAATTTCATGAAGCAAATATGTTAAAGACAATCTCCTGGGTATACAAAATTATGTTGCACAAGTTTTTGTTGAGCTACTATCCCTGAATTTTCAAAATATTTGAATTCGACCATTATTGACCTAGGTTAATAATAGAAAAAATTATTAACCACTAATAGAGAAATTCAACTTCTCAGTTGGCTAGAAGAAGCAATAATCGTCAACTTCACAGCTAGTAGTGGTAAAAATATATTATAAATTTTATATATGGTTGAAGGAAATATTTCAGTTAATTAGAAGATTTTTTGGGAGCTATGCAGTAATTACCAGTCACGTAGCTGAAGCTTTTACATGGGGGAGGGTTATTCGGTTCTTTTATCTGATAAGTTTAGAAGGGGAAAGCTTCATTGAAGGCGCCGCCGAAGGCAGTATGCTTATTAAAAATCTTCTATCGTTATTGTATTTTCAATGGGGGGGGTTCAACACCCCAACCCACCACCCTTATAAATGCACCTGGCGCTTAAGTACTAACCGCCACTGATTGATAGGAAGAACAACAAAAGTATGGAGGTAAACAAAGTGTATTAGAAGTATCAGAAGCTACTAAGGGGCAAATGCATCAGTATAATACCCAAAATTAAAATTTATAAAGCTGCAATACGGCAAGTAATAACGTATGTCGGTGAAACGAATGGCTTAACTGTTAAAGACGAAGAAAATTTCAAAGTGCTAGATAGGCAAATCTTGCGGAGGATTCTAATGGCGAATCAGATCCCGAATAAAAGGTATAGAAGACTAGGTATATAACTACGATATAATTCAATACATGAATGGTGAAGATATAGTCAGACATATAAAGGCGATGCGACTAAGAAAAATATCTGATTGGAAGCTTGCAAACATCAGACCCAGGGGACGCGGACGTCCCAAACTTAGATGGGAAGATCTAAAGAAAATCCGTGACTGGAAAAGAAGAATAGAGGATAGGAAGGAATAGAAAAAAATTAAATGATGTAGTAAGCAGTCTCACAAAACGTGGGGTAGGCTTAAAGCACTGATCTCGAACAGGATAAAATCTGAAATGGGATGTAACTGTCCATACTAGGCAAGGAAAACAGAGTCATTTTGACCTGTTTGCCGGCGCATCGAGGAGTGGAGAGCAATGAGGAGGCCGACTCTCTGGCAAAAAGGGGATCAGAGACTTTATTTATCGGACCTGAACCATTTTTTGGCATTGCGGAAAGCAATACTAGATCAGCCTTAGCTACCTGGGTGATGATGAAAACCTACACGTACTGGGCAGACATACCGGGGCTCTCTCACTCGAAGGCGTTTATATACTACCCTTTGATTACAAAAAATAAGCAGATCCTGGAATGGAGTAGAACAAACCTACGCATTCTGTCGGGACTGCTTACAGGACATTGTCGAATAATTTACCACCTAAAGAAGATGAGTCTGGTTCAGACCTCGGACTGTAGGTTCTGTAATTTGGAGGACGAAACTGCGGAGCACATATTATGCTCATGCCCAGCCTTGGGCAGGGTAATGTATAATATATTCGGTTTTAGTACCTTAGAGCCGAACGGACTTCAAAAAAGTATCACCGAATACATCCATGGACCGTCAGAAGCACAGGCTTGTGGGGTGAATTGTCACCCTAGTGGTGAGCCACAATAGACCTAACGAAGGTCGCAGTGGAGGTGGCGAGAAAGCCCCTCTCACATAGAACCTAACCTAAGCTGTCTCACAAAGACTATGGATGCCCGATGAACGTATGTTTACGGACAGCTGTATGTTCATAGGATGTCCATTTTTTCTCTACGGACGTCCAGTGGACATCCGTTCAGAGTTACGAAGACACAACTCTGGACATCCATAGATTATTCTTTGACGGACATTATTTTTGACAGGGAAATAAATCTAGGTTTTGAAAATAAATAATATTAGGTAGGCTACTTTTTTGAAGGTCCACCTGCAAATGACATAAATCAGCTGTTCTGTTACCAAAATCACGGAAGAGCATTCAGAGTATAGACACAGATTATAAAGAGAACAGATACGAAAGCTTGACAGAGAACAGTAAAAAGAGAGAGAGATGGGTGGACATACCCATTTAAATGCCCATCGTCTCATGTCGACTCCGTTCGGGGTGCTTCGCGAAATTTGACAACAGGGTTGTCAGTATGCATAAAATGTCCTTCAACTTACTACGATCATAGGTCAAATATTTTATAAGTATTTTTTCAAGTGTGATAGTTATACAGATACAAATATTCGATAATTACTTGTTTTAAATCAATTTTATTAACATTAAAAGAATTATACGATTAAAAAGATTATAATGTATAAAAATCATACCATAAATATATACTTTTTTTCACAAACCATATCCTTGGCAACCATGCACAATAACGGTGACGGCTAACCTAACCTAACATAATCAAAACGTCAAAACATGCTCAAAATCACTTGTAATCTGTGCTCAAAATTCATAACGCCATTTTTGTTTGCTTCATTGTTTGAAGGTGTTCAATCGGCGATATTAATTGTGTTATTTGACTATTCGATTGTGCGTTGTAGTAATATTAATATAATATAGTGGTATAGACTATTATTCGTATAAAATGAATAAACATCACGGCGGAGTGTATTGTCCATACAGAGACTATCCAAATAAATTTTATTCGGAAATAAAAATATGGTTCTTTCGATTTCCAAGGGATGAGAGTATATATAATTTAATATCCCGGCCTATGATAAAAGAAATTTTAAAGTTTTTGATATTAACTTTGGTGCTACAAATTATGCGTAGGTGTATATTGTATTCCCTTTGATAATAAATAAATCAAGAATTATTTGTACTTTAAAATTTGGTTAATTTTTGTAATTATTTGTGTTTCCTGAAAATGTATTTATTAATTTATCTCCCAAGAGTAATGACTATTTATAACAAATTATAGGAATGTAAAAATAGCTATTTAATAAATACATAAATATATACTCGATTATGATTATTGTTTTAATTCATGGTGCAGTTTTAAAGATTTAGTGGAAACTAGATCCAGCACTAGAAATTGTTATTGTTCCCGAGTCAACAGTGCAATTTGGTAAGAAATTCAGAAAATATTTTAAACTGGCAACATCGCAGCCATACCGAGTTAAAGGTCCAAGGTCACTGACGACGGAGCTGAAAATCGTTTGATGTTTTACCGAGATTCGTATCTGTTCCCTTTATAATCTGTGGTTGAAGCCTGGAATAGTTAATTCAAGCATTTTTCTTTATATTAGACAATGATTCAAGTGACTCATAGTTTCTATGACTGAAAGTGGCTGAATAATAAAGCCAAAAAGCTGAATAAAGTGAAGGTATAGGTCATAGAGAAATAATAATGAGAGTTCCTTGAAAAATTAACAAAAATAAGGTTATTTTTAAAGAAACTGACAGTCTATAGGGCATGTCCACGACAGTTGACATTGACAATACTTTGGTGGTAAAACAATAGACATGATGAAAAATTATCAAACAGCAAACAACTATTAACCTATATTATATATTATTAAATATGCAAGCTCAACAATTAAAATAACTTTAAAAGTACACTGAAGCAAAACCTACTAAACTCAAACATGATATATCATTATAAATCAGCATAACCTCACTATTAAGTACCACGTGGTCTGAACGCTTTGTTTACTGTCTTACCACCAGACTAGTTTGTGACGTCACGTGGACATGCCCTATACTTTTATAAATGTGGCAACTTCGGTAAAGGGAGCTACACAAAATACCTTTTAGCTCTTTTTCATTTTGTGAGAAACAAATGAAGGTAAATTATCCCCTCGAATATAATATTTATTATTCGTAAGCCAGGTAAATTATCCCCTGATAAGAAAAAGAAAAGAAAAGATATTCCTGTCTTTTCTTCTTTCCATGAATCACAGCAACAAATTATTATTCGTAAGCCAGGTAAATTATCGCCCGTTTAAGAAAAAGAAAAGAAGAGACATCCCTGTCCTTCCTTCTTTCCGTGAATCACAGCAACAAATGGAGGTGAAGTATCCCCTCGAATATACAATAACATATTTCTTCTTTGTAAGCCAGGTAAATTATCCCCTGTTTAAGAAAAAGAAGAAAAAAATAAGATATTCGTCTCTTTTCTTCTTTCCGTGAATCACAGCATCAAATGAAGGTGAAGTATCCCTTATAATTCAAGTTTATTTTGTCGATATATAAACTGCTCGCCAAAATTATACTGAAAATAGAATTTACAATAATTATTTTCCTCTAAATTCGTGAAATATCATACAAAAAATTTATTTATAAATTATTTTGTGGGATTTTCTACTTTCCCCGTATACTATAAATATTAAAAAAAATGGAAATATGTTTTTCAAATTAATATATCCTGATATTTTTAATCAGGGCGGCCAGTGTATATCATATCGATGACTAAGACTTGTTTATGTCGATTAGCGTGACTAATGAATAAATTTTAAATCTCGCTTTCAGTATCGAATTAATTTTTGAAACGGACCGCGGTCGTGTCGGGAATGTATATTCGTAATTTACGGGAATATGAGAGTATTTTCGAATTTACGGGAGTGTGTGTATTCACGTTATTGAAACTATGTGTGTGTTTTCGAAATTTTCGGGAGTGTGTGTTCGAAATTATTTACGGTAGTGAGACTGTGTGTGTTTTCGAAATTTTTGGTAGTGAACCAAAGTGTACCTACTTCCAATTTTTGGCCATGATTTCCAAGGATTATTATTCTACTCTACATAAAGGTAAGTCTTATATTGTTATCTGGTAGTTACTATAGTTACTATTCTCTATTTCTTAATTTTCCATATATTTTTTTCAAAAGACATAGGTTGCTGTTTTCTATATTTTATGAATATAATATTCTTTATTTACTAGTAATAAATGCATAAAGTGTTTTTAAAAGGATTTTTTAAATAATTTTGATCTTTTAAGAAAAATTTTTATACAAAAAGTTTAACTGATTCAAAATCTATCAAAAAATTGAGTACCTGCTAATTTTAAAATAGTTTAAAAGATTCATCCATAGAATAAGTTATATATATTTTCCAAATATTTTTACTTATTGCTTAGTGGGGTACTTATTTTATAAGATTTATTCTGTATTTACTTATTTCCCAAAAACATAGGGTAGCTTTGTTATTTCCTATATTTTTCAATGCATTATCCTCTTTTTATTTCCCTCCACTACTATACTACTATTAATACCTAATAAATAAATACTTACAGTGTTTTTGAAATATTTTGGATCTTTTAAAAATAATTTGTATCCAAAAAATTGACCAATTCAAAATTTATCAACAAATTGAGTACCTGCTAATTTTTGAATAATTTAGAATATTCATCAATAGAATAAGTTATATATGTTCCAAATTTCTTTACTTATTGTTAAGTTGGATACTTATTTTATAAAAAATTTTCTGTTTTTACCTATTTCCCAAATACATATGGTAGCTTTGTTATTTCCTATATTTTTTCAATGTATTATCCCCTCTTTATTTTCCACTACTACTACTAATTATAAATAAATACAGTGTTTTTGAAATATTTTTTTTATCTTCTAAGAATAATTTGTATGCAAAAATTTGACCAATTCAAAATTTATCAACAAATTGAGTACCTGCTAATTTTTAAATACTAGTTTTAAACATTCATTAATAGAATGAGTTATATACTTTCCAAATCTTTTTACTTATTGTTAAGTTGGGTACTTATTTTATAAAATTTATTCTGTATTTACCTACTTATTTTCCAAAAACATATGGTAGCTTTGTTATTTCCTATATTTTTTCAATGTATTATACTCTCTTTATTTCCCACTACTACTACTACTATTAATAATGAATAGATAGTGTTTTTGAAATATTTTGGATTTTTCAAGAATAATTTGTATACAAAAAATAGACCAATTCAAAATTTATCAACAAATTGAGTACCTGCTAATTTTTGAATAATTTAGAATATTCATCAATAGAATAAGTTATATATGTTCCAAATCTTTTTACCTATTGTTTAGTTGGGTACTTATTTTATAAAATTTATTCTGTATTTACTTCTTTCCCAAAAACATATATTAGCTTTGTTGTTTCCTATATTTCTTCAATGTATTATCCTTCATTTATTTCCCACTACTACTACTACTTACTACTACTACTACTATTGATAATAAATAAATACAGTGTTTTTAAAATATTTTGGATCTTTTGGGAATAATTTTTATACAAAAATTTGACAAATTCAAAATTTGCCAACAAATTGAGTACCTGCTAATTTTGAAATAGTTTAAAGCATTCATCAATAGAATAGGTTATATATTTTCCAAATCTTTTTCCTTATTGTCAAAAGTTGGGTACTTATTTTATAAAATTTATTCTGTATCTACTTATTTCCCAACAACATATGATAGCTTTGTTATTTCCTATATTTTTCCAATGTATAATCCTCTCTTTATTTTCCACTACTACTACTAATTATAGATAAATACAGTGTTTTTGAAATATTTTGGATCTTTTATGAATAATTTTAATACCGAAAGTTTGACCAATTCAAAATTTATAAACAAATTGAGTACCTATGCTAATTTTGAAATAGTTGAAAGCATTCATCAATAGGATAGGTTATATATTTTCCAAATCTTTTTCCTTATTGTTAAAAGTTGGGTACTTATTTTATAAAATTTATTCTGTATCTACTTATTTCTCAACAACATATGGTAGTTTTGTTATTTTCTATAATTTTTCAATGTATTTTCCTCTCTTGATCTCCCACTACTACTACTAAGTTATTATTAATGAATAAATAAAGTGTTTTTGAAATATTTTGGATCTTTTAAAAATAATTTGTATACAAAAATTTGACCAATTCAAAATTTATCAACAAATTGAGTACCTGCTAATTTTGAAATAGTTTAAAACATTCATCAATAGAATATATAAGTTATATACTTTCCAAATCTTTTTACTTATTGTTTAGTTGGGTACTTATTTTATAAAATTTATTCTGTATTTTTTAATTCTTTCCCAAAAACATATGGTACCTAGCTTTGTTATTTTCTATATTTTCTCAATGTATTTTCCTCTCTTTATGTAACTATTTCTACTACTACTACTACTATTAATAATGAATAAATACAGTGTTTTTGAAATATTTTGGATCTTTTAAAAATAATTTGTATACAAAAATTTGACCAATTCAAAATGTATCAACAATTTGAGTACCTGCTAATTTTGAAATAGTTTAAAGCATTCACCAATAGAATTATATATTTTTATATTTTCCAAATATTTATAATTATTGTTTAGCTAGGTACATATTTCATGAAATTTATTCTGTATTAAAGTAAGTACTTACTTATTTTCCAAAAACATATGGTAACTTTGTTATTTCCTATATTTTTTCAATGTATTATCCTCCCTATTTCTACTACTACTACTAATAATGAATAAATACAGTGTTTTTAAAATATTATGGATCTTTTAGGAATAATTTGTATCTTTTAGGAATAATTTTTATACAAAAATTTTACCAATTCAAAATTTATCAACAAATTGAGTACCTGCTAATTTTGAAATAGTTTAAAGCATTCACCAATAAAATAGCTTAAGTATATATTTTCCAAATATTTTCAATTATTGTTAAGTTGAATACTTATTTTATAAAATTTATTCTGTTTTTACCTGTTTTCCAAAAACATATGGTAGCTTTCCTATATTTTTTTCAATGTATTATCCTCCCTTTATTTTCCACTACTACTACTAATTATAAATAAATACAGTGTTTTTGAAATATTTTCGATCTTTTATGAATAATTTGTATAAAAAAATTTGACCAATCCAAAATTTATCAACAAATTGAGTACCTGCTAATTTTTAAATAGTTTTTAACATTCATTAATAGAATGAGTTATATACTTTCCAAATCCTTTTAATTATTGTTAGGTTGGATACTAATTTTATAAAATTTATTCTGTTTTTACCTATTTTCCAAAAACATATGGTAGCTTCCTATATTTTTTCAATGTTTTATCCTCTCTTTATTTCCCACTACTACTACTCCTATTAATAATAAATAGATACAGTGTTTTTGAAATATTTTGGATCTTTTAAGAATAATTTGTATACAAAAAATTGACCAATTCAAAATGTACCAACAAATTGAGTACCTGCCAATTTTTGAATAGCTTAGAACATTCATCAATAGAATAAGTTATATATAATATGTTCCAAATCCTTTTACTTATTGTTTACTTGGGTACTTATTTTATAAAATTTATTCTGTATTTACTTATTTCCCAAAAACATATATTAGCTTTGTTGTTTCCTATATTTCTTCAATGTATTATCCTTCGTTTATTTCTCACTACTACTACTACGATTGATAATGAATATAAATACAGTGTTTTTAAAATATTTTGGATCTTTTGGGAATAATTTTTATACAAAAATTTGACCAATTCAAAATTCATAAACTAATTGAGTACCTGCTAATTTTGAAATAGTTTAAAGCATTCATCAATAGAATAGGTTATATATTTTCCAAATCTTTTTCCTCATTGTTAAAAGTTGGATACTTATTTTATAAAATTTATTCTGTATCTACTTATTTCCCAACAACATATGGTAGCTTTGTTATTTTCTATAATTTTTCAATGTATTTTCATCTCTTTATTTCCCACTACTACTACTAAGTTATTATTAATGAATAAATAAAGTGTTTTTGAAATATTTTGGATCTTTTAAAAATAATTTGTATACAAAAATTTGACCAATTCAAAATTTATCAACAAATTGAGTACCTGCTAATTTTGAAATAGTTTAAAACATTTATCAATAGAATAAGTTAAATATATTTTCCAAATATTTTTAATTATTGTTTAGTTGGGTACTTATTTCATAAAATTTATTCTGTATTTAATTATTTCCCAAAAACATATGGTAGCTTTGTTATTTTCTATATTTTTTCAATGTATTTTCCTCTCTTTATTTTCCACTACTACTACTACTACTATTAATAATGAATAAATACAGTGTTTTTGAAATATTTTGGTTCTTTTAAAAATAATCTGTATGCAAAAATTTAACCAATTCAAAATGTATCAACAATTTGATTAGGTAGGGGAGACCGGGGATGGTTGAGTACAGGGGTTGGTTGGCACACTGTCATTATTTCTTTAACATGCCGATAGAGTACGACTTTACATCGTACGTTAGTCCGTTAGTCGACTGAAGTGCACTTCAGTCAGCCGTGAAACGCTGGTGA
>CAJUYH010002661.1:0-38415 GCA_910591685.1 Galerucella tenella
AAGACCTTCACCTTGAAAGAAATTATATTATGGATCAATCTACTACAACAGCTACTCTGGCATTGATTTTGAAAGATTGGGCTTATAACATGAAAAGAAAAGAATTAAATTTTTCAATAATTTTATGATAATTTTATTGATCTTTTTTATGTCAAATTATTTTCAATTTATTCTCACTCGCTTGTTTTATTATTACTGAAAATATTAAATAATAAAAAAAAATTTGTCGACTCACTGAGTATAAATCCGACCACGGTATTAACTCACAATATAATTGCCTGTTTTAAATAAACAAAGGCATACTAATTTGTATTAATCATTAATTGACTTAATTGCTAATTTAAATTCCACAATATTATTTATAGTTTATTATATTTAAAGAACATACTGTTGAGAAAAATATTAAGAAAACCGCACTAAAAACATATATAAATTAATTAGATATCGTATTATTTTGACTTGGCATGCTGTAAATTATTTAAATTTGAATAAAATGAATAAATATGTCCACATTCATTATAATATTTCATAGGTAACGCGTTGTAAAGTTGTTTAGTTTATTATGAGAAATTTTTGTAATATATATAGAGTGTTCAAGGATCTAGCACACGAGAAAAAAAAATATACCAGTAAAGAAACATACAAACATTTCATTAAATAAAAATTATCTTTTACAAAACTGATCTCTTTAACACTGTAATATTATAATAATATGATTCCCTGTTTGCCTCAACATATTCTCCAAAAACCTTTGGCTAAACAAACCACAGATTTTTTCCTCAACTATTCTATCCCATTGTAGAAAATTGAGTCCTAGTTTAGAAAAAATAGCAAGCCCAATTACAGGATAAGGACAAACACAGGATAATAATGACAGAAGAGAAAAAAAATACAATGCAGTATTTGAGAAAAGAAAGTAAGCACTCATATACAGCAGGCATTCACAAAAAGAGACTTACACAAACATTATACGCGAAGTGAAATCTTTCCTATGAATTACCCCGGAGAAAGATTAATTTTATTTGTCTATTATTTGTGCAGAAAATATCTATGTTTGACTCAATCGAGGAGTATTCAATGATAAGCTAGTTTGATGGTGAAAATTTGAAAGCGTTTGTCTTATGTGGTAATTCATAGAAAAGGCTATTGGTTCTAGAATTTGTTCTAGGGACTCTGAAATTTAGTAGCGATACAATAATATCACATTTGGAAATATAATAGGGTACAAGCATAAATTTTGCTATTGGTGGGAATTGACGCTTTATCAGGTCTCCTAACACCTTGCATGTCTATTTTTCCAAGAAAATATAAACTTTACTTTTAAAACGACTTTAAAAATCATAAAATTTGAAAGTACGCCAAAACTCGCTTTACGTCATAAAGATGACTGCCCCATGGTGTGACGTTTGTTTACGTTCTTATTCGTGTATCACGCTCTGAGTTCTTGTGACCTAATTTGTTTCTGAAAGCTTTAAAAATGGATAAAGCCGAGAAGAAACTTTGTATTCCAAGTATTGCATTGTTCCAGTGTGTAAATCTACGTTTATCAAAAATTCCGGACAAAATATTTGTTACTTTACCTGGTGGCGTTAGCAAAAATACACTTAACAGAAGGGCATTACTTTTGTTTGTGAAGACCATTTTAATGTAAGTACCTACTTTTATACTGGTAATTTTTATTCTTAAATAGTTTGAGGTTATGTACCTATATGTCTAGGAATCAACCATAAAAACATCATTTGCTTACGACTACACATCGGAATATGGTTGGTATATATTATATAAATAAAATATAGTTCAAATCGTACTTACGATAATGCTTTAACTCCTCTTATTACCTCTGCATAAAAGCAGCTGTTTGACTTCATAAATTCAAGCGGCATAAATGAGTCTACCTTGGGCAAGTTATCAGTTTGTTCTTTCACAAAACCTTCGCTAGCATTATCTTTACTCAAAAAATATGAAAGAATCGTCACTGAACTAGTAAATAAAATATTTTCCTCTTAAAGTTTTAAAATATCCTCGGAAATATCGAATATTTATGTCCACTTTCCACTTTACGTTGACTTTTAGAAATAAAAAAAGCACACAAACACGTAATGGTCTCAAACAAACATATAAATGATTAATAGTTGATTAAAATACAATATAAACACACAACTACACATAACCTAATGCTATACCGGCCATATTGACATAAGTGAACACAAGAGATATGACATCACACGTATCATCGGTAGCGTTCGGAAATCCTCGGGTTGTGGTCGGAAAGTGCATTGAAATTTGAATTTTATTTTAAAATTTGGGAGTAATTTCCAATGGGAACTGGTTTATTTCCTATTATTATTAATTTTTGATATCATATTTACTATCTATTATAAATTAATATCCAAGCAAAATATGAAATATGCGTGTACTCTATGAACAATTTTATATGAAAACACAACTGAATGCATTGAGCAACGACGAAGTAAACTACTGTTATTAAAACGAGAATAAAAGTGTTCTTGGCGGTGTGGATGGATTCGGTCCCGGCAGGTCATAGATTAAAATGTGTAAATTTTAATCCCTTTATCTATAGGCGTATTGGGTCCCAATGGTACTTAACTACCTGAAGATATTCTTCGGGGAAATGTACCTCTTTTCGGAAATCCAATCCTCCCTCTTTTTATTGTATCTGAATGTTTAAATTAAATACTATTTCATTCATTGTTTATATTTCATCGAGTGCATTTCATATTTCAGATCAATTTGTCTGTTGTTTTAAACATTTTAAAAATGAATATAAATATTATTTTAAGTGAAAAAGGAAAACAAATGTTAGTGATAAATAACTTTAAATATAGTTTTCAAAAGTGCTTAAAAAGTGGAGAAAGGCGTTGGATATGTACAAATAAAAAGTGTAAATCATATATACTTAGTTTGGGTGAATCGAAAGATATAACTTTGACAAAACATATTGAAGAGCATTGTCATAGCGCAAATATAGAAAAATTGAATCGCCAAATTGTAAGCTCTTCTTGCAAACGCAAGGCAGTTGAAGACTTGTCCGAAAAGCCTGCAAAAATTATTCGTCGTGTACTTCAAGAGAATCTGCCATCAACCATTACAACAAATGACGTAGCAAATATTAGAAGGTATATGTACTGCTCCCGTAGGAAAATGCAGCCGGCATTGCCAAAAAACATCGATGAAACTTTCGATATTTTAAAAAACAAAAACATTGGAACAAATACTGGTGAACCATTTATCTTATTTAGTAATAAAATAGACCAGATCGTTGTATTTTCATGCAAGTCAAATATTGAATTTTTGGGAAAAGTTAATCGAATTTATTTAGACGGCACATTTAATTATTGTCCACAATTTTTTTGCCAATTCTTTACTATACATGGATATTTTAATGGACACTACATTCCCTTAGTGTTTTCATTGTTGCCTAATAAATGTAGTTCAACTTATCAAAAATTATTTAATATTCTCGAAGATATCGCTTTAAAACACTCTACTAGCTTACATATCACTGAGGCAGTTATAGATTTTGAAATAGGTATTCATACTGCTATTCAAAAAGTTTGGCCAAAAGCCCATGTTATTGGCTGTCGATTTCACCTTGCACAGTCATGGTATAAAAAAATACAAAAATGTGGTTTAATATCAATGTACAGCGAGGAATCTTCTGAAGTTGGTAGATGGCTAAGGATGACCTTTGCTTTAACGTATTTACCTCCTAGGGAAGTGAGTGATTGTTTTATTTTTGATTTGCTTTCAATAGCACCAGACCAGGAAAACATAAAAAAATATTGCGATTATTTAATTGAAAATTATATATCTGAAGAATCTTTATTTCCTCCATCCCTTTGGGCAAAAAATTCAGCGGATCTTACTCGCACTACGAATGCCTGTGAATCCTTTCATAGCCATTTTAATAATTCTTTTTATAAAGCCAACCCGAATATATTTGTTTTTATTGAAAAACTAAAAGAATTTCAAATGGAGACCTATGTTAAAATGCAAAGTACACATATTATGTATAAAACGCGAAATAATAAAATAAAAAATCGCGAAAATTTCATAGCAAAAAAAATTGACGAATATGAAAAAGGAAAAATAAGTCGATTTTTTTTCATTAAATGTATCTCATTTTATTGTTCTATTAATAATTAATTGTATATGTATATATATAATATATCTTATGTATATGTGTTTCTATTTTATTTTTACCTTTTTTTTAAATCCTAAAATGTATACCTTTACAATAATATTTCAATGTAATAAATATATCAAATTTTTAAATTAGTTTTACTACCTGTTTTTCATTTGGTTTAACAACAGGTGGCTGGGACCGAATCCATACATTATTATTCAGGTAGGACTAAAGTTCGGGACCCAATAAGCACGCTATTTTTGAACTACCTGCTACTTGGGACCCAATAAGCATATGCCCGTTCTTGGGGTGTTCCTCTAACACGATAAAGACCGTACAATATAGCGATGTAAATGAACAGAAATTTGCAGATAAATCGACAGAAAAAGCTGTGTACGGGGCAGAAAAATTCAAAGGATAAACGCTTATTGTTGTGTGAAGTTCATTTTCCACCAGCTACTTGTTGCTGGAACAAATCGCTGCGAGAAAAAGTACAATAAGCATATCGATAGTTAGTTGCAGCGACTCATCCAGGCATGGGTAACGTGTTGCCAACTTGATTGACAGTGACAGCAATGTCAGAGCGGAGCAGCTAATAGAAATTTTGGGTTGGTGCGGGAAAATCCACCAGAAAAGTTAGCAAGCAACTTCTAACTCGAAAATAGAGCAAGCTCTAATTCATGCCACCGACGCGCCCTACGAAAAAAAAACGCCAGGCTGCACGCGCAACTTTTTCGAGTTACAGCGTCAACTCGCACCGTGGAAAATGGACTTTAGATAAGCTAAGCTTAAACCGCCTCTCGATGTCACGACTAGTTCTTATACACTTTTCTCAGTGTAGGCTAGAAAAGTTGATGAAGAAATAGTAACAGTCCACCGATCCGTTTATTATAGTCAATAGTTTAGATTTTTGACCTCAACAACTGACAGAATTATTATACTTATTTAAATTGACAAACTAGTCGTTGGATAACGATCTAACGTTGACAGATTGATTGAAGTTTTGTTAGGAATATAATTATTAAGATACCTATTATAGCGCTATTATTCGAGTTTATTCAATTTGTGATAGGTGTTTGGATATTTATGACGATTAGTTTTACCGTCTTTTTATAGTTTCAACAACAATCTTTGTAGTTTTTATTGGTTTTTACATGAAGAAAATTAATTTCAAATTATTGTTATTACATGAATTTAATGTGTTTTCGAAATTTAAGCTCGAAGAATTAGTTTTTCAAACAATAGTTATTTACTTAACAAGTCCCGAAAGGGATATTTTACGGGATGAGTAGGCAATTTCCAGGGCGGAGTCGTAGGCGAGTCCCGTGAAATCATTTCGGGTAGCGTTACGTACAATATTTTGTCTGCAGCCATTGGTAGATAAAATATTAAAAAATAATAGGTTTAGATACTATAAATATTACTTACGTACACAGTAACAGTTAGCAGCTTCACTGATTTCATGTCGAATAATTTTTTCCTCGTCACTTTCGTTGTCAATTTCCATTTCTGGATCTGAAAATTGAAAATACAGTTGAACTATCAACAAATTTATTTTGACAAGCGATATCATGATAAAAATTCTGTAAATGTCATTGTTAAGGCCGCCTACATAGATATTGAAAATTATTCCTAAAGTAAAAAAATCGTACCGAAAGTAAAAAAATCTTATGAAATCAACAATGTTATTTTGTTAAATCTACATTGTATTTAAATATAAAGTGACGCGTTTCGCTAACACAGTAGCTTTTTCAAACGAATGGAGGTATAATGAGAAATTTTCTATTTATACAGTGCCTTAATACTAAATTATACGGATATTTAACAATAAAATGATAATCTATTTACAAGGAAATGAAATGAATTTGTCTAAATATGGGATTAACTAAAGTATTTAACAAGTTTACCTGGAAACTCATTCACAACCATCCTACAGGAAACTTTCTAGGTAAAACGGTTTAATAATGGAGAATTGTTAATATCAAGTTGGTCGTTAAGAAGATTATCTGAATATTTGTTTTTATTTATCTCTAGGGCTTCTAAAAGATTTAATTTGAAGGATTTAGTTTCTATATGCAAAATTTCAAAATTTGAATCGAAAGAGTGTTGGTTTGCTAATAAAGGATTTGAATAGTTGGAATCTAATTTTTGATTGTCATAACTACGTTTGTGTTCTGAAATTCTAGTTTTAAAATTCCTAAGAGTTCTACCTATATAAATTTTATCACAGTCGTCATTACCACATTTTAATTTATTAACTCCTGATTTAGTTAGTTTTGAAGATTTGGATTTGTTGTTTTTAATGAATTTGGATAAATTGTTGTCAGTTTTGAAGCAAATATTCAAGTCTAAAATTTCTAAAAATGATTTTATTTTCAAGGATGGTATTCCAAAGTAAGTTAAGCTTTTAAATTGGTTATTTTTGTTTTTATCAGAAGGAAATACTTGTTCTAGAGTATGTTTTCGTATCTTTTTATTTATGATGTCAATTAAATTTGGATCGTAATTATTATTAACCGCTATTTGCTTTATTATATTCAGTTCTTTATTCTAACTGTCAATATTCAATGGAACTGTTAAAAGTCTATGTATCATACTATTGAAAGCTGCTAATTTATGACTGATTGTAATGTCTGTATGTGATGGTTTGTGAAATATAGAAAAGTCATGTCTATTATATATATTTGAAATTGTAAGATCTAGAAAGTTTATGGACTTATTTCGTTCAATTTCTACTGTAAATTTGATATTTTTATGTATTGAGTATGTAATGAATCTAATTGTCTCGTAGTACCAGTGAAGGAAGCTAAAATGTCATCTACATATCGGTGCCAGTAAACAAATTTTTTACTAAAAGGGTGTTTATGAATTATCTTTTCTATATTATCCATGAAAATTTCTGATAATCTATGAATTGATCTGTTCAATTTTTAAAAAAATCTTTCCGAAAATAGCCACTTTCAGTACGATTTGTGTTTCATTTTCGATTTGATAAATCATACCGAAAGTTCTATTTTCGTGACTGCTACAAAAAAACTTTCTATTTTTCTCCCCATTGTCTTTGTATTTCTGTTAAAAAATGGTGAGACACTGTATACAACTAAAATCCAACCTAATTTTCCAAACTAACAAGAAAACCTTCACATTTTAAAGACCATTTTCGCTGATAAATCGTTATGAAAATGGGAAGTAAGAAAAAATGTTCCCAAGGATCATAAACGTTTTTGACTATCCGGAAACACACTATAAAACACTTGCGCTAAGGAAATTGCTTGTGTAATAATAAAACGAATGCCAAATATTATGTATATTAGCCATTAAGAATGTTTTTATGTGAATATAATGAATAAATTAAATTTAGCGAATTAATGAAAAAAATTTTAATAGCCTGAAAAACGGTTTTTATATTCTCAAGCATAATAAGTGGGTAAATATATTTTGAATTCATTATTTAATAATCAAACTATTGTGCGGAGACTAGACAATCTTCAATGAAACAATTATATGGTGCGGTGGAATAAGTGTTACCACCCCTATTAACTACTCTATATATATCTTAAGAAAAAAGCCCAAACAGGTCAATTTTCATATTAAACGTAGTATTTTATGACATAAAAGTTTCGAACTTGACATAATCCCTCTTCATGGGAGTGTCACCCCTTCGATTTATTTTAAAGAGAAAGTGCATGCTAATTTTTGAACCAAAGTGTTATACATTTTTGAAATAAGTGTTTCAATAGGTCTCAAATGAGGTGTCGCATGATGCACTTTCTCATTTAGAAAAATCGAAGGGATGATACCACTGGTATCATAAATAACTATTCTTATTCTTTTCTATCTTATCTGTAAAGTGATTATAGTTTTTGCAAGACAGGGCTCAGTTTTGAACCGAATTTTTTTATCTGGACCATCTTTTGACGCCTCCAAAATTCCGATAGTGACTCTGGAACCGGACTCAGAACTGGAGAGTTTGACCATTGCTTCCATCGATCTTGGAGAATATTGGTGGACCCACAGTGTCTCTTTTTGTTTTTCCTTAATCCCCATGACCCTCACTTATATTCAGTAATAATATAACAAGAGAGTAAGAGAGTGAGAATAAATTGAAAAGAGCCCCGCGGGCTCTCGTGACTATTTTCAAATGGCAACAAGTTAGAACAAAATCTATCAAATTATTTTCAAATTTATGGAACTCGTCAGTTATATTTGACTAGATTATTTTTTGATTCAATAAAAAAGATCAATAAAACTATCATAAATTGTCTCCATATAGACTGATCACTTATTAGAGTATTTTTCGAAGTAGTTTCTAAAATCTGTTTTGTTATTTCTGCATCAGAAAAGGTACTAAACCGATAATTCTCATCCATTTTATATATCGCGTTGACACAGTTAGGTAATTATTTTAACAACTATCTGACACTTGCTAGGCAAATAAAAGCCACAGTGATTATTCCCGAAAATAATCACGAGATTTATTCCCACTATAATAATGACATAATTGGTTGAAACTTTCCCTTGTGACAAATAAAGAAGCATTTCATTGGTTTTATGAAACGTCAAAAAATAATCTCCAGTAATACCACTAGAGGCCAAATTATTCCCGGAAATTTTTTCGAGTTTGAGATTTAACTCAAGTTTTATCTGGGTCAATAGCTGAACGACCTCATTTTGTCGAACTCTCGTATATATCATGTATAACAAAGGCGATTCCTCCGAATGATTTCCAACAAACCTACAAGATATTCAAGCTCACTACTCTATACTGAAACACAAATATTAGATGTTGGACAATTATACATTAATCAGATAGGATCCAATCAATATAAAAATAAATACAAACTTACCACTCACAATCATAGATACGCGACAAGATCGAATAATCAATACTGTATACCAACAGCTCTTAAAACAATAGGTCAAAAAGGTTACTCCTACTTAGCACCTAAATTATTCGGGCAACTACCACAGAGAATTATCGATGAAACTTCTTTTAAGCGCTTCAAAACCCAACTAGTAACATTTGTTAAAGAAACAGACAAAAGAAAAATACACAAAATGATAGAATGCTGAATCAAAAACAGAAAAGAGTGAACTCATATACGAAATGTATGTCTCAAATACAATCATGTAAAAATGGATTTAAATTGTTATTTAACTGCGTTTTTTGTTTTTTTTTTTCAATTTTGACACACCAGCCTATATTCACCACATACAAGTATGTACAATACTTCTGTGGATGTCAAGATGTATATTTAATTTTATTTGTATTTTATCACTGTATTTGATAAATTTATGAATAAACGTTATTATTATTATTATTATTTTGACAAAACCCTCTGCATATTTCTACAAGGGAAAATAGTGGGATACTTTTTCTTGCAGTGTTGCAAATGCCGTTATTTATAATAATAATAATAATAAAAATATTTGTGATCATTTTTTAAACGATACTGTCAGCCAATCGTAATGAGAAAAAAATTCAAATCGACCAATAGCATAAAAATTACACCGATTATTTTTTTCATCATTCGGTATTATACTGATAATTCTGCTTCCTCATCGATAAAACCTTGTTTACATCGAAACGTCAAAATTTTACTTTGAATTTGTCATTATTGACAACTAAAAGTGCTTCGAAGTTTATTGAAAAATGAACACAAACCAGTGCCATCACCCAAGAGAATATAGAATATTTAGGTAATACAAAATTTTAAATTGTTGAAAAAAATAATCTTCCCAAATACAACTCGCCCTTCAAATTTTATCACATAATTTTTTATTTTCATCACTCAAACTTGTTTATTTGAGGCAAAAACATTCAAACAAACCGAATTTAGATAAAATCCCTCGTCCTAACGGACTCGTGATTTTATCAATCGGTTTGTTTTCATATTTTTGCCAAATAAACAAGTTTTCGTGGAAAAGAAAAAATTATCGATAAAATTTGAAGCACTCGTGGTATTACCTTTGATAATTTGCTAGTAACAAATTACAGCGAATATTAGCCTCCTGTTGAAATGTATTTATTATTAATATTTTGTTAAAAGTGCCCTCCTCCTTCGGAGTCGGGCTCTTTCGCCAAAGTATGAAAATAAACTCGTGCAGTTATTAGACAACATGCTTTCATAAAAAATTATCGGTAATTTTGATGCACTTGTGTATTTACGATAATTTTTTCACGCTGTTTGATTGGATCTGCGTTTGAATGAATGCGTAAGCCATTGGGTACCGGACATTTTTGTCAGTGTCATTTTTATTTGACGTTAAAAATTTGCTATCAGTTAAACTGTTTAATAATAGATATTGACGTTATTAGTTATGAAAAGAGCTATATTGTTCAACAAGCGTAATATTTGCCAAAACGAGCGCTAGCGAGTTCTGCAAATTACGTGTGTTGAACAATGTCGCTCTCTTCATAACGTGTTTACGTACAACGTTTTATCTAATTCCGCGCTTCTATAATATTCAATAAAATCTTCAATTACAATGATAATATTGAAGTGGAATCAAATGATGCTAGAAGTATTGTATGTATTCACCCAGAAAATTGACTTACTTCAAATAACTGTGTCTTGAATAATGTTTTCAATGTTTATAAATCTCAAAATACTATTGAATTAAAATAATGGGTGAATTTTACAGTTTTAATAATGAAATAATTGTCAGTTTTGACAGTACCTACCTAATTAATAAATTATTCTTCGAAACTCATGTGGTATCTCTATGTTGAAACATAAACAGTTACGTAAAGTTTTTGCATAACTACTTTTCATAACTGATATATGAAGGTTATGAAGAATGTGACGTTACCTAACGTCAAGGAGTGACGTAAAGTGTCACATTTGATAGCGGAATTAGATAAAGATACTTTGTTTGCTTAACATTCTGCTAAATAGTTTAAAAAATAATCACGGGAAACTACATTCGCGGTAATATTTTTTAAAATAATTTCAACTACATTGGCACTCGTCTTTATTGTTATTAGGAAATTCTACTCGTGGACTTCGTGAGATTTCCATAGCAAGAAAAATTCGTGCATCTAGTTATATTTTCATTTTTCATTTTAATATCAAACTGCATCAACCACTAAAGGTTATTAGCAGTGGGATAATACAAGAGTTAAAATTATCAAAAAATTACCACCACTTGTGTAATTACTGTTAACTATTTACCGGAAAAATGAACAACTCGAGAAAATGATTTCTCGAACACTTCTACCCGTTTTCATTTACCACAACTAATGGGTCATTATTCAAAACATCCCGAACATGTGTTCTGTTTGAAGAAAAAAAAGAGGAAAACTAAGAACGAAGAGTGTAGAGAAGCCGAAGTGATATTTCCATGACAATTTTTAAGTGAACATGACACGATTCTAAAATAAAAAATCATCCACAAATATCTCTACAGTTTGTGCTGGAACAGCCTCGCGCAGAGCTGTATTCGCCTTTCTTTCCTTGTAGCCGGAAAGTATTTATTAAATACAACAGAAATTTCTTTACAATATGTAGTAGATTCTTTTGGGTTTATTATTTTTTTTTGTCTTCGTTGGTTTGCAAACTGGGGACATTCTAGAATAATGTGCTTGATAGACATATTTTCATTACATTGGGCACATTGAGGTGGGTCTTCTTTAGTTAATATGAATTTGTGCGTTAATGTTGATTGTCCAATCCTTAATCGGGTCGCTTTAATTTGTTCAGCTCTTGAAGTCGGTAGGGAAAGGTTTTCTCTCACACTTGTCACTACTTCATGCATTTTGTTTAAGGATCTGAAGGTTCCTGGAAGTTTATTACCCAATTACAACGAAATAAAAGGGTCGCTACTTGATTGTATATTGATTTAGTTGTAGTGTCGAAAGGAATTTTGAAGCCACTACCTGTTTTGTTACCGCATCGATTGTAAATTTGACTCATCTTCAAATAATGATGATATAGAATACAAAGATGCTGACGGAATTTGTCAGTTACACTTGGATAAGTAATTTTTAGTTGGAATATCTTTATAAATTAGTCTTTTCTGGGACACAAATGGCTCAAAAGTATAAAAGGAGCTGGGATAAGAGAGTATGGGATCCAATTCCCAAGTATCTTTCAAGCGGAAATTGCGGAAATTCACGCCATAGGGAAGTATGCTCTGAAGAAGAATAAGAAGATAAAGGATCATCATGATATAATAGGATAGTTAAGCAGACATTAAAGCACTGAGCATTTTTAAAATAGGAACCAATTTAACATCTGTTTTAACAAAAATTACTCAAATTTTATCATTATACGATTATTTACTTAGAACTGTGAATTTGAAACTTGAAATGGAAGTCCTACACTGCACCACATATCTATGTCGGAAGCTAAACAGCAAACTAAATGATCATTACAAAATATTTATTGCCGGGGCGTTTTTGGAGAATTAATATACATCACGAGACAGACACAAAGATCTTTTCTTGCTATTTAACATTTCGGTTGACTTTGCCGTTTGAAAAATGTTCGGTGGTGCTTTGAATTCCTCAAAATGTCGGTTGTATTTCACCGAAGAAAATTTAACACTGAGTAGTTGTAGAAAGAAAGATTATAGTGAGCGTAAATGACACATGCTAAATGGGTACTTGTTTGAAAAAAAAAACCATCACAAATAAGGAGAAAACAAATTGTTTATAAGTAATTAATTTATATTTTTAAAACATTAAAATTAAAAATTTATTTATATATTTTCAGTAATTTGGCAGTTAGTACAATTATTGAGCGTTGATTTGTCAAATGTTTTGTACGGTATATAATCCAACTAGTTTTTATTTTATTATTACTAATAATAATAATAATAATGAAATTCTCTAGCCTTGAAAAACTGCTGTAGCAACGAAACCAACCTACAATTAATATTGTCTTAATTTTATTAAGCTATGATAAAAAAATATATTAATAATGTATTTTTATAGTTTATACAGTGTGAACCATTTTCTTTGAAGCACCCCTGTAAAATCCGCATTTCTCAACCAATTTTGATTTAACTTTTTTTGTTAGATTCAGTATTAAAAACAGTATTTTGGCACAAATTTTCAAAGCCTAATTACTATTTTCAAGGCCCTGTGTTAATTTTTCTTTGCCAAAAAAGACAAAAATACATTAGGCATTTTTTTTTCTCAAATATAACCATACCACTGGATTCAGAATCATCACAAATGTTACAAAAATTTTATAAATTTTTTTTCTTCTAATTTTGACATATAAAGTGACACTCTCAAACTGATTGACATTATGAGACGTCTTACTTTTTGTAACTAGTTGCATAAAGTAAAATTTTATGCAATTGGTGACGAAAAATGTATTTCAAAATTAGTGACAAAAAGAATTATTCTATTTATTAAACTGTTATAATACAAGTTAAAAACAAAAATTATAGATTCATTAATTATTATAAATATTGATAACACAATTATTGCAATTATTCAAATTAATTCCCGACGACATAATATTTTTTTCATTGCTCGAACTTGCTGTTATTTGGGAAGCGGCGCACATTGCATTAGATGTTTCACCAAATATTTCTTGCGCTATAAGTTTTTTATTATTCATGGAATTTTCAACATATCCCTCCGCAACAGAGGTAGATTTCCAACCTCCATGCCTCTTTAATTTTAAAATATCAGCGCCACTGTCTGCTAGGAAAGTGGCAGAGCTTCTTCTGAAGCAGTGGTCAGTATATAGAACAGGATTTGAAAGACCAAGAAATTGTGCAATAACTTCCGGCAGACTGCTAAATGTGTTGATTCCCACAGGATTTCTGGTACATTTTCCTTTCGCATATTTTACAAAAAATCTGTTGTGCTTAAGAACCTGGGGACGCAACTTAATATATTTTCTTAATATTTCAACAAGATTCGTATTTTCAATGTCTCCAGTGGTAATTGCAAACTGCCGTATAACTTTTGTTTTTGAAGGTGGGATATCAACACGAAAATGGCTTCCTTCGTCTATAACATTTTCAACTGGAAGAAATGTTAACTCTGCTTTTCTGCATGCTCCTGCCATTCCAATTATCATTGCAACCTTATAGCCATTAAGTATTCGTTGTCATCAGCTTCCAATGAAAATTTGGCAAAATCTTCTTTAATAAAAACTTTTGACTTCTTAGCACTGTACCCGTCCGCTTGCCTTTTAATATATGCTACCAAATTTGTATATTTTTTAATATCAATATTCCTCTTCAGATTTAGTTCAGACCTTAACATTGAGTAAAGTGTCCATAATGTGGAAGCTTTTGAATCTTTCTTACCCTCAAAATATGCAAGTGAAACTTTCCCATTAACATGTTTAATTTTCTTCTCATCACACCACGTAACAAATTTTTCGAATGCCAAATCATAAACTGCCTTTGACTTTTTGGGAATTACTGATAATAGAGCATTACCTGCTGCCTCTTCAATATCGCTTGGTAGCTCTTCAGAACTTGAATCACTCATTTTTAAAAAATAAAACTAAAAATATATCAATCTCGCTAAAAACCTTCCGTCTGGACTTTTTTAACAAAATGTCAAACTGACAACTAACATGAAGTAACAGCAACAAACTAAATTTATGTTTTCCAAATTTTTATCAATTATATTAAATTTTATTTTTTTATTACTTTCTTCAAAATTAGAAAAAATCTTGTATGCAATACGTTACGAAATGAAATTTTGTGTAACGCGTGAGATTTTTGCGGAACGAACGAAGTGACTTTTCACTTTTCCCAAATTCATGCTGTAATAACTTTGTCGTTAATAAAAAAAATTTCATAAAATTTTGGTGGTTTACATTTGTGATGATTCTGAATCCAGTGGTATAGTCATATTTGAGAAAAAACATTGCCTAAAGTACTTTTGTCTTTTTTGGCAAAGAAAAATTAACATAGAGGGCCTTGAAAAAAGTAATTAATTTATGAAAATTTGTACCAAAATACTGTTTTTGATACTGAATCTAACAAAAAAAATTAAAACTAATACGGTTGAAGAATGCGGATTTTACAGGGGTGCTTCCAATCAAAATGGGTCAAGCTGTATATATTTTTTCAACCATTCCGGTCCGTAAATTTCAACAAAATCTTGCAAATGACCTTCCTATATATGGAAGTCATAAAAAAAGTAGCACGAAATATTTTTATTTCTACTAATTAGTATTTTATTACCGAGTTCTTCAACTGTATAATTAATTTATTTGGTATCATAACTGTATTGTTAACCAATTAAGAGATAAAATTACAGTGTTAAGATGAGGTGAAAAGTCTGCGAAGGTTAATATGGTTTCTGGGTAGTACCTAGTATAAGGTAACTTTCAGTCATTATAAAACCGAAAATAATTGGAAAACGAAAAAAATTTATTATATAGTAAATTTTATGCTGAATCCAATGTCGTAGACTAGAAGCTACTACAATACAGGGTTCTACAGATATACTCGAAAGTATGGAGAGATGTGAAACATATTCGTAATCTATGGGTTCTACTTTATAATTTTCAAAATATCTCTACTACTTTTTGTTCCCCACTCTACATTACCTCTGTCCTCATTACTTTAACGTATATGGTAATGTCAATCACCAGCGCATTCTAGTGGCAATTTGTAAAAACGTACATGTATTGACGTAGAGTATCCATCATTTTTCCAATTTCAGAATGCTTCCAATTATTTCACCAACATTATTGCCCCTTCAATAAATATCTGTCGATAATCTGTTTTTTTTTCATAACTTTGAAAAGAAAGTACAGCTGAACCTTCCATTTTATTAATTATATACCAATTTCAGTTCGCCATGTATGCCTGTAAAATGACAAAGACATAACGAGGCCATCGAAACTCTTAATTAATAAGAAATGTCGTGTTTTATTGTCAATACACCTGTTAAATCGTTGGTATTTGTTCATATTTATTAATCAGTTTATACGCTGCTTTTGTTTTTTGTACAGGAGGAACTATCATTATTTATTACTATTATTTGTTGACTTTACTTGTACCAATAAACAAATTGTTTTATCGCAAGCAGTATAAATTTATTTAAAGATCAAGTGTTTTGCTTGGACTTTGTTTTTATTTGTTGATAAAAATATTCTGTGTGAATCACACTCAACATTCGAAAATATACAGGGTAGCGGGAAAGTCTTTTCCTTTGAAAATAATAAACATAATTATCAAAATTTTAGGGTTATGAACAGTATTGTATTCTTCGTTTTTAAGAGGAACTGCCAAAAAAACGAAGGATACAATACCGTTTATAGCCCCAAACTTTGATAATTAAATGTTGATTATATTCAAAGAAAATGACTTGGTGTCAGACTTTCTCGCTACCCTGTATATACAATTTTATGCGCTTTTGGATGGAATAAAATCTAATTATTCGTAACAAATTATTCCGCCTGCATTAAATTTGTTATTTGTTGTTTTTGCCAACATATTTTTTCAATATTTCGACCCCTATAATTGTTGTTTTCTCACAACTAATTAACGATTTTACATTAAACACGATGTAATTTATTTTTGTTTAATGAACACCTCCCTCTTCACACAATCTGGGTGTGTATACAGGTAGTTAATTAACTTGAATAAAACATACTTTTTAATTTGTCGAAGAAGGAATAATTTTACTCAATTAAATCATTTTTACTTTCAGAGTAGTGATAAGTTTTGTCTTCATAAGCTCGCTTGAATTTTTTTGTTTTCTCCTTTTTAATTCTCTAATTATTTGTTACAGTTGATTCAAATGGAGAGCCTGCCAAATTAAAATGTAATTTAAGAAAACACAAGCCAAATAGGAAACCTAGAACTCCTTTTACAACCCAGCAGCTTCTAGCGTTGGAAAAGAAATTTCGTGATAAGCAGTATCTTAGTATAGCTGAAAGAGCTGAATTTTCCAGTTCTTTAAGGTTAACAGAAACTCAAGTAAGTTTACTATCCATTAGATTCATAATAACCCTTTTTATATGAATTTTCTTTTAATTTTTACAGGTGAAAATTTGGTTTCAAAATCGACGAGCGAAAGCAAAACGTCTACAAGAAGCCGAATTGGAGAAATTAAAAATGGCTTCTCTATCTCGCCACCATCACGCACTCTACCCCCATCCAGCCCTCCAGGGCTATTTCTCTCCTGGAACGCATCCCTTAGCTTCACTGCTGGGGGCTAGACCGCCCATGGCACCCCTCGGCCTTGTTCATCAGCCTCCGATGCAGCATATGGCATCTCCGCAGGGGAGCATAAGATCCCCCAGTCCGCATATTAACTAAAGTATTGAATAGATGAGTCAATTTGGAAAATTTTGTAATTGGTATGAATGAAAATGGAATTATGTTTTTAGACTGTTTAGAAAAAACGATAATTTTCTTTCTCTCGCCATTTCCAATAATACTTTCGATATAAAAACGATTTTTTTGGAACAGTCTAATGTTTTTAGATACATTTTTATATTTCAAGATTTGTTTTTGTTGTAGAAAGCGAACAGCCCAAATGGTGATTCTCACTTACTTTTTCTCAGTATGTTTAGAGTGCTAAGTATTCATGGTGATATTTCAGCAAATATTTTTCAAAATATACGTATATTTCTAGTAGCTTTGAAGTTCCACGTACATCTGCACTCTTACCTTGTTCAAAGAGTTAAAAAACTTTTTAATTGTTGGTGTAATCATCAATTTCTTCAGCTAAATTTCTAGAAAATACCTTTGTCACTTTTTCTCAGTATTCATAATAATTCTTTTTTTAATTTTTTGGGAAATTAAACCACAATATTTTTAAAATTAAAAAAAGAATGAATAATATACCACAAGGAACATACAGAAGATATTCATAATAATATTTAACCAAATATTTTTCACAATATACGTATACAGGGTGATTCATTACTAATTGGAAATAATTTAATAGTAGAATCCTGACTTCAAATTATGAAGATTTAACCCAAAACACCCAAATAAAATGTAAGTGCTTACTTAGTTTTTTGAAAATTTAAAAATTATTTGTGCTCAGTACTTTAAAGTTAATTTTTCTCGAGATATTTTAAGTTCAGCATGAAGCTCTTACTTTGTTCAAAAACTTTTTAATTCTTGGCGTAATCATCAATTTCTTCAGCTAAATTCCTTTATTGATTTTTCTGGACAATACTTTTGTCCTAATATTAATTAGAGAACCGAAACTTGTCAATTCATGAACATTTTAACGAGAATGTGATACAAAAAACTGCAACTACTAATCTTCCAGATTAACTATCATAGCTTAAAATTTGTAAGCAATACATAAATTTTTATTAAAAAAACTCGAGATTAAGAGCAAATTCACCATTTGAAAAGCTACAAACATCGTATAAGAAATTTCTTAACAGTTTCGAGATAAATAATATAATTATAATTGTCGATAACATATAATGTTAAACGAGGCAATTAATATTGGTGACATTTATTTTTTACGATGGTGTAAATATCACAAAGTACTTCATTAATTGATAAATTTTTATTTGATGGGGCATTATCCTTATCGAAATTCCAATTTAGAACAAAATGAAATTTTCAATTACAGCAAACAATTCTAAACAACTGAGCTAAATTGTGAAGTAAAATACAGGGGAGATTCTAAATATTCCTAGTAAGTGAAAGTGGGTGAAAATTATTAGATTACCGAGTGTTTCAGAAGCTTTTAGTTTATTTTAACTGCAATATTTGGGAATTTGGGAGACAGTGAGTTTTGAATTTATTGCTAGAACCCTAAAGCACCTTCTAAACGGGCAATATTTTTAGTGCAATATGTGGCTGCAATATTGGCAACAATAGCCTAGCCAGCATGACAACATTTCAATTGTAGCATATGGCATATACAGTGTGGAAACCACTTATGGAATAAAATTCTTTGTCATTATTCTAGAAAATTATAAAAAATGCCGAGACACGTCAACTTTTGAATTGAGTAGTGCGTTATGTAAACATAAATTAAAATATACAGGGTGATTCACGCAAGTATGCCATAGTTGGTGTTGTTTTTTTTAATGAATCACCCTGTATATTTGCATATTTTTTAAATCCTCTTAATGAACCGACTCAAACAAACTAAATAGTGTATGGTCAATTATGAATTATACAGGGTGACATTTTTATTTTTACAGTTATTAAACACATACATAAAATACCTGATGTATTTGATTTTAATACATTGAAATAAATGCTCAAAATGTTCTCCAACAAGTTGTTGGCAATAGCACAGTCTCCTATAGAACTCCTCCTTAACTTTGTTCAAAATTTGAGGTGAAATATTCCGTATTTCTGTAGTTATCCTGTCTTTGAGGTCTACAATGCTAGTTGGTTGTGTTGCATATAATTTGTTCTTGAGATAACCCCACAGAAAAAAATCTAACGGCGTAAGGTCTGGCGATCTAGCTGGCCACGCAATAGTACCTCTTCGTCCAATCCATTTATTTGGGAAGACTTCATCTAAATAAGTTCTTACCATTAAAGCATAATGGGGTGTTGCCCCGTCTTGCTGGAACCAAACATTTTCATTCGGTAAGCTAGGATCTATTGCGTTGGGATATAAGTTTGCCAACGTAGGAATAACTTCCTTTCTAAGCATATTTAAATATTTTCAGCTGTCAAATTTCTATCTATAAATATAGGACCAAAAATATGGTCGCCTATGATACCGGCCAAAACGTTCACCTTTTGAGGGTACTGAGTATGTGTCTCACGCATCCAGTTAGGATTCTCTGCTGACCAATATTTACAGTTTTGTCGGTTTATCTCTCCATTCAATGTGAATGTTAATTCACATTGTCAGAAAAAAGAATGGTACCAAGAGCTATCTCATTTCTGTTCAGCTTATTCATCAATCTTTCGCGGAAATCCATTCTACAATCTGGATCGTCTTCTGTTAATTCCTGCACAAAAGTTAACTTGTAGGGATGAAGTTTTTCTTTATGAAGACATCTTAGAACAGTTGTATGACTAACATTATTTTCACGGGCAATTTGACGTGTTCTTGAAGTTGGATTCTCTTCGACCCTTAACAAAATATCCACTTTCACATCAACTTCAACGAAGTGTGGTTTTCTTTTCAATGGTTTGACACGTCCAAGTTCTCTTAATTGTGCATTAATTTTAGACACAGTACTTTGTGAAATATTAGGCAATGCAGGATACCTGTGATTAGATAAGTTTGCCACTTCAACTTGACTTCTGCAGTTATCCCCGTACCCGAACATCATTAAAATCTCAATTCGATGAGTCTCAGTTAAACATTTCATTGTTATGTCGACAAGGAAAAAGTGTTTGACAAAGATTTTACTCTTTCAGTATAAACTGTCAACACATCAACAACTGACAGAATAGAAAAAAATCCACATTATTTACCGATTTAAAACAATCCACCGATTTTGTCCAATTATTGGCGTTTTTATGCAATTTTTTAGGTATATATGATAAAATTCATGGGCGTAGCAGGTTTTGTTTCATATACAAATACGTCTAATAATTAGTTAGTTTAGATTTTTGATAAATCCATATTTAGCTAATTTTAAAAGTACCAATATTTCAAGTGTAATAAATTATTAATTTTAAAATTTCACCCTGTATAATTCATACTTGACCATACATTATTCAGTTTGTTGGAATCGGATCATGAGGAGGATTTCAAAAATATGCAAATAAACAGGGTGTTTCATTAAAAAAACAACACCGACTATGGCATACTTACGTGAATCACCCTGTACACTTACATTTATGTTTACATAACGCACAACTCAATTCAAAAGTTGACGTGTCTCGGCATTTTTTATAATTTTCTAAAATAATGACATAAAGAATATTATTCCATAAGTGGTTTCCACACTGTATATCTCGGCAATATTGTTTGCAACAATATGGCCCATTAATGAAAATAATTCGTTCCGTAGACGCGCTACACAATCGTGCAAAAATGGCTGACGAAATCATTCGCGTCGCAGCGACTTATATTGTTTTAAACACAAAGTTAAAGAAAAAGGGGAGTAGATTGTGGATTCGACCTCAGGCGTGAAACTTTAAATTAACTAAGTCAAGGAATAATTCTTGATAACAAGTTAAAACTACCATTTCACTAGTTTACCGCCAGCACAACCGGCTTTCTTCTTTTTCACCTCATTTTTTGCATAAGTTCTCAAGTTCCTGAATTTTTTGTAGGCCTCATCACTTGATATACCAAATTCTTCGGCGATAACTGCCCATCCATCTTTTTTAGCATTTCTGTCTTTATAAATTCCGGTTTCCACATTCTATAACTCAGGATGTAAATGTATTTCATTGATAAACCCAATAATCTTTTCATTCGACCAAGTATTAGTCATTTTATATACTTTAACCTTCAAAATTCTTATAGCAGCAATAACAAACGAACACCAAAACTAAGTAAAATTGCAGAGTATTTTCTCTCGCCAAGCGATCGTCCGGCAACTCTTGCTGCAACCAATTAAATGCATAGGCAACACAAAACATGTGTAGCTATATGGTTGGGACACACTGAAAATATTGTCAATATATCACCTAGTCTGGCTGTTATTGTTGGCAGTTTTTCCAGCCACTGTGTTGACATATTGCAATAAAAAAAGCGGCTTGTCTTTTCTCGTCTCGCTGCAATACTAAGTTTGTGGAAACACTCGTTAACGAATTATAGACCTCTAAAGTTACACTTGCTGGGAATATAATTTGGAATAAATGTCTCTGTCAATTTAAAACTTGTAGGCGATCCCCGGTATATAAAAAATTTAATTTTCCGTTGAAATAGACAAAATATTGATGCTAATAAATACCAAAAACAGTGGTAAGTAAACTCTAAGACCTAAGCTTCACATTGACATTGAGAATTTCTGAAATATATACAAAAATATGATTGATTTTAATTTTAGGAATGATCTCATATCACGCGTTACAATATTAATTACAATAATAATATTGTATTTGTTTTCTTTTAATTTTCAAGACAAATTAATTCTCTTTATCTTACAGTTAATAAATTACATTCGAAAGAGGTTATCTCTTTTTCAAATTGAGGTCGCTTCACTAATCTCACTAAATATAATAATATTTCTCGGAATAATCGATTAGGATGAGAAGGAATTATTAGGCATTTTTAATTATTGTTGATTTTCTTACACATAACAACTGAAAACTTATTATTTATCCTTTGGGTTGTCTCTAACTACAACTTGAACAAATAATTTTAATTTTTCGACGTATTTTGGCTTGTATTTTGTTTGTAATGATTAATTTAAAAGCATTTATTGTAAATATTTTGTACAAAGTGTTTGTATATAAATATACCGATGTATATGTGTAAATTATTTAAATATGTACGCAAAGATATCATAGAAAAAAACAAGTAGACAAGGTTAGAACACTCTTGACTAGTGATAATTACGAATAATATGTAATAAAAGAAAAATAAAAATTCTGAATAACTTTTTTAATGTGTTTCAATTTCCTACAAGCCGTCTTTAAATGCTATAATATGCTCTGGTGTACTATAAGGTTTCCATGAAACACAAAAAAATTATTAGTTCAATTAACCATTTGAATTACAGGGATTTTTCAAAAATATAACGCTATCTTCAATATGGGCAGATCCACAAATTGTGGACGAAAGTGGGTCAGTGATTTCGATGCTAATTTTTTCCCTAAAAATACACTAAAAAAGCGGATGATTCTGAGAATTTCAGCCCGATACTATCAGCTCCGGCAGCTAGAGAATTTTTTGAAATACGAAAAATGTTAATTTTTTAGATATTTTCAAAAATTTATATCCGAGCCTCTATATAACTTAAGAGACTCGCTTCAGACGACATTCTTCTATTTGGACTATCCTCTTTCAAGGTTTCAAGGTCATTGGTTCAAACTTCACGGCAAGCTACTAGCTGAACCATTTTCAAAGTTTGAAATACAAAAAAATTCCAAAATTAGGTGAGGAATTAAGAGATGTTACGCCACCTACCAAATTCATCAAGCGAGTGAAAACAATATTGTATTAAAAATTTTTCAAGACTAGTTTTGAATTTCTTGAGATGGTTTATTTGTTTGATACCATCTGGTAACCGATTGAAAAATTCACCCCCGGCATATGTTGGCGACTTTTTTAATTGAGAACGACTAAATTTGTTCAAGTGAATATCACTCTTAGATCTCGTATCGAGATTATGTATGTCACTATTTTTCTGAAGGTTGTTTTTGTTAATAAAGGTATAAATTAGAAGATTGTAGAGATATATGCCTGTGAATGTCAGGATGTTATTGCTCTTTAAGGTGCTCCTACAGGACTCCTTGTAGTCTAAGCCAAAGATCAAACGAATAAATCTCTTTTGGAGAATAAATAATCGCCCAATTTTGCTTGCTCTACCCCACACACATTGCAGCTGATTGCAGAATATATTAGTACTATACAGATTCAGTAAATAATCTTGATGTAAATTAGATTTTAAACTATTGAAAGCAAAATATAATTTGTTCAATTTTTTACATAAACAGCAAATGTGATTTTTAAAATTTAATTTACAATCTAATTCCATTCCTAGAAATTTTGTATTTTCAGAACTGTTGATCGTGCATTTATTATAATCAAAAACAAAGGCATTGCCTTTCTTGATTGGGGGTGTAAATTGAAAAAAACGGGTTTTCTCTCATTTATAATAAGGTGATTTCTTTGACAACAAGAGGTGAACTCTTTCATTATTTTCCTTATTTTTTTAAGTAGCTCATCCAAGCTATCGGCTGTAATTATAATTGAGGTGTCATATACAGGGTGGGGCAATCTTCTGACATCGGAGGATTACATCGTTGTGGTGATAGATAGAACTTTATAGTTTTGTGTGAGCTAATACAGTTACTGAGAGCACATTTTGAAAATACTCTCGATTCTACAGGGTGTTCCAAAACCACGTAGCAGCACAAACTTACATTTTTTTAAATGGAACGTACTATATTTTGTTCAAGAATCGAAAAGATCTCACCGAGAGCGTTACAAAAATATAGCACTCTAATATATTAAAAGGGTGTTTTACAAAGATATGGCCAATTATTAGCAAAAAAGACCTCCTCTTTAACACTCTGCAGAACAGTAAATTAAAATAAATCAACAGGTCTTTGTGTTCAAATGTCATACACACATCATTGGCTGTGCTCAGTATTAATTACTCTTTTCATCTGTGGCTTCTTTAATACAGGGTGAAACAAAACGCAAATCAAGCAATATCTCAAAATTTTTAAATGAATCACCCTATAAGTCTTTTTACAATTTGTTAGTACAATTAATAAACTTTCAAACGATGTAGTAAACTTGGGGCATTAGTTAATGGAAAATCGTAGATATTTTATGATAATGGTCAAAAACAAGTATTTTACATAAACAAATTAAATGGTATTAAATTTTTACATGCAACATCTTGTGAATTTTAACATTTCTAAGGCATAAATTCTAATCGTAATTTTGGATGCATCTAAAATATCTTTGACTTCTACTCTTACCATTAGAGGAAGGAAAGAAGGAATTATGTTGGAAGAAATATTTTTGTTTACTGTACTGTAAGTAGGCTAATGTCATTATAGTAGGTACTAATAAATATAAAAGCAGTTTGTAGTCTTTACGAAATAATTACTCAAGTCACCACAAACAGTATATCTTAGTTATGTAAAATGCAAGCTTGTAATTCATTTTCCAACTTTTTCTATTTTTGAAAAACTAACAATTATGAAAACCAACATTATAAGAACACTCACATTTACATAAATGAACATTGACATTCTATAAAAAGTATAGTAGTTTATGCTAAGTGTTCAAAATGGCGATCATTTACTTCCATGCAATTCTTTTCAAAAACGAGGATCTTACTCTTTCCAACATAGCTGGAGTTATTGTGGAAAATGCGTTACGTTTGATACACAAGTTGCTTGATGTAACCCCATAAAAACAAATCCATCGGTGTGAGATCGAGAAGGCCACGAAATTGGTCCACCACGTCCTATCCACCTGTCGGTAAAATTTCTGATATACAGATGCTCCATCTTGTTGGAACCACAAGTTAACTATTGTGTTTGAATCAACTTCCTAAACACAAACGAAGAATACAGCAATATTTCTTTGACATTTATTAGTTGATACTATTTTGATAGTGGCCCACTTGATATAATCAAAAATATGGCTTGATTATGTTTCGCCCATTCTCAAACAAGCCTATAATAACAATTCTTGAAAGTGAAACATGAATAAATATGAAATTTTTGGTAATTCCAGGTAGGTACCTACGGTATTAGCAAACATTTTATTTAATCGATTAGATATTGTAGATGCATCCAAAATTACGATTAAAATATATGCCTTAGGAATGTTAAAATTTGCAAGAGGTTGCATGTAAAAATTTAATAAGTATTATTATTATTTAATTTATCTGCTATATAATTCATTTTATTTAACATTTTCAGTCCTTGATAATGAACACATAGTGGTTCGAAAGCTCGGATTAAATTCTTAAAAGAGTACACTTTGGTATTATTGTCACATCCCCAAAAAAACTCCCATTAAACAAATAGTTGGCAAATATTTCTGATTAAATTATATATACAGGGTGGGGCAATCTTCTGACATCGGAGGATTACATTGTTGTGGTGAGAGATAGAACTTCATAGTTTTTTGTGAGCTAATACAGTTACTGAGGGCACATTTTGAAAATACTTTCGATTCTACAGGGTGTTCCAAAACCACGTAGCAGCACAAACTTACATTTTTTTAAATGGAACGTACTATATTTTGTTTGGGAATCGAAAAGATCTCACCGAGAGCGTTACAAAAATATAGCACTCTAATATATTATAAGGGTGTTTTACAAAGATATGGCCAATCATTAGCAAAAAAGACCTCCTCTTTAACACTCTGCAGAACAGTAAATTAAAATAAATCAACAGGTCTTTGTGTTCAAATGTCATACACACATCATTGGCTGTGCTTAGTATTAATTACTTTTTTCATCGGTGGCTTCTTTAATACAGGGTGAAACAAAACGCAAATCAAGCAATATCTCAAAATTTTTAAATGAATCACCCTATAAGTCTTTTTACAATTTGTTAGTACAATTAATAAACTTTCAAACGACGTAGTAAACTTAGGGCATTAGTTAATGGAAAATCGTAGATATTTTATGATAATGGTCAAAAACAAGTATTTTACGTACACAAATAAAGTGGTATTAAATTTTTACATGCAAGCTCTTGTAAATTCAAACATTTCTATAAGGCATATATTTTCATCGTAATTTTGGATGCATCTACAATATCTAATCAATGAAATAAAATGTTTGCTAATTCCGTAGGTACCTACCTGGAATTACCAAAAATTTCATATTTATTCATGTTTCACTTTCAAGAATTGTTATTATAGGCTTGTTTCAGAATGGGCGAAACATAATCAAGCCATATTTTTGATTATATCAAGTGGGCTACTATCAAAATAGTATCTACTACTAAATGTCAAAGAAATATTGCTGTATTCTTCGTTTGTGTTTAGGAAGTTGATTTAAACACAATAGTTAACTTGTGGTTCCAACAAGATGGAGCATCTGTATATCAGAAATTTTACCGACAGGTGGATAGGACGTGGTGGACCAATTTCGTAGCCTCCTCGATCTTCAGATCTCACACCGATAGATTTCTTTTTATGGGGATACATCAAGCAACTTGTGTATCAAACGTAAGGCATTTTCCACAATAACTCCATCTATGTTGGAAAGAGTAAGATCCTCGTTTTTGAAAAGTATTGTATGGAAGTAAATGATCGCCATTTTGAACACTTAGCATAAACTACTATACTTTTTATAGGTCAATGTTCATTTATGTAAATGTGAGTGTTCTTATAATGTTGGCTTTCATAATTGTTAGTTTTTCAAAAATAGAAAAAGTTGGAAAATGAATTACAAGCTTGCATTTTACATAACTAAGATATACTGTTTGTGGTGACTGGAGTAATTATTTCGTAAATACTACAAACTGCTTTTATATTTATTAGTACCTACTATAATGACATTAGCCTACTTACAGTAAACAAAAATATTTTTTCCAACATAATTCCTTCTTTCCTTCCTCTAATGGTAAGAGTAGAAGTCAACGATATTTTAGATGCATCCAAAATTACGATTAGAATGTATGCCTTAGAAATGTTAAAATTCACATGATGTTGCATGTAAAAATTTCATACCATTTAATTTATGTATGTAAAATAATTGCTTTTGACCATTATCATAAAATATCTACGATTTTCCATTAACTAATGCCCTAAGTTTACTACATCGTTTGAAAGTCTATTAATTGTACTAACAAATTGTAAAAAGACTTATAGGGTGATTCATTTAAAAATTTTGAGATATTGCTTGATTTGCGTTTTGTTTCACCCTGTATTAAAGAAGCCACCGATGAAAAAAGTAATTAATACTGAGCACAGCCAATGATGTGTGTATGACATTTGAACACAAAGACCTGTTGATTTATTTTAATTTATTGTTCTGCAGAGTGTAAAAGAGGAGGTCTTTTTTGCTAATAATTGGCCATATCTTTGTAAAACACCCTTATAATATATTAGAATGCTATATTTTTGTAACGCTCTCGGTGAGATCTTTTCGATTCTTAAACAAAATATAGTACGTCCCATTTAAAAAAATGTAAGTTTGTGCTGCTACGTGGTTTTGGAACACCCTGTAGAATCGAAAGTATTTTCAAAATGTGCTCTCAGTAACTGTATTAGCTCACAAAAAACTATAAAGTTCTATCTATCACCACAACAATGTAATCCTCCGATGTCAGAAGATTGCCCCACCCTGTATAAAAACACGTCCGTGGGATCTGTATAAGGGTAGGTCGTTTATGTAAAGGAGAAACAAAAGTGGTCCTGGGGGGTACAAAATAGCACCGGCCATTCAGGGTTTGTATATTTCAACAGAACTATCTAATTACTTGTATTTCAACGTCCTGAGCACGATGCTGAGGCTGATGTCTGTCTAACTCGTGCGCCCTCTTTTTTAATGAAATATACCCAATTTTTTCTTTATTGCTCCTATTTTTTCCAAGTATCTTCCATCTAACGTAAACATTATTTTAAAAAAACACCATTTTTAGAGAGCAGTTTTTTCTCTGCTTTACATACTTATGTGAAAAATTTAGTGAAGCATTGCAAAATCTGATTCAAAAATATGGTAAAATAAAATTTTATAAACGCCACTGGCTTATTGGAGTTTCCAAAAACTGATACTATTGATGTGTGTTCCTACTATCTGAATGAAGCGTTGAAGGGGTGGGTCAATTTTAATATTGTTTTGTATGGCAAGTGTTTTTGAATATTCCTAATGCTTCCTTCCAACCAATCTTCGATTTCTGTTAGAGTTCCTGTTGGTGTTGTAAACTTAGTAATAAAAAAAAACTTTAACGGAAAAAATCCAGACTTCTGCCTCGTCTATCTGTATCTGTAGAGTGGGGAGGGTGAAACAGCACTTAGGCCACAAGTGACCCATTGAACATCCTCCCGAGGAGTTGTCCTCCTAGGTCATCGTCCATCCTGGTTTGGTCGAGGATCGAACACGCGTACTCTTCCTCAGAAGTCCGATGTTGTACCAACTAATCCAAATCACCTGTTTTAATAGTAGGAAAATGTAATCATCTTGAAAGGTATTAATGATAAGTATGTATGAAGTATCTAAAGAAACGAAATTAAAAGTATTCAAAACAATTTATCGACCAATACTTACACATATGGATGTGAAACATGGGTGTTAACAGGACAACAAAAAAGTAAAATACAGGCGACAGAGATGAAATATTTGAAAAGAGTAAGAGGTGTAACAAAAGTGGATAGAATGAAAAACATAGATATCAGAAAAGACCTGGGTATACAATCAACCTTAGAATTTGTAGAAGAAAGACAAATACAATGGTGGGGACATTTACAACGTATGGATGAGAATATGGAAAGCAGAAATTGAAAAAATAAAAAAAGGGGCAGATCAAGAAAAACTTGGTATAAGGTAATAGCTGGATTACTGGATAAAAGAGGAAGAAGCTGGATAGATGCGAAAGACTGGAAAAAATTCGTGACGGAAGAATAGCTGCAACACACCCTACACCACTAACACCACATAATTTCACTTTCAATTCTTATGATTATCCAACCAATTAATAATTATTGTAATAACCTACCTATATTATATAGTTAAGCTACTTGAATTTTTGTCACTATTGATAGTTATTGTTATTTTTGAGATCAATCATGTAAACTTCAATTGTAACATTTTGTGTATTAATATGTCAGATGTTGATTACACATTATTTGGTGAAATTATCACGTGATCATAGGAAAAATTTTGTACATTACTAGTGCGAAAGTGATTTTTCACACTCGTGTGAAAAATGTCACTTTCCGCACACCTTATGTAATATACTATAGCGGAAACAGAATCCAGACTTCTGGCTGGTCTGATATCGTCCCATTTTGACTCATCTCCTTCTGAACTTCTTTGACTCAAGTTAACACATTCATTCCATCAAATAAACATTTCTGTATAATATCTTTGAAAGTGACAGTCTCACTTTAAGTCTTCAATTTTTTTCAGTTTGTAAGCACAAAGCTCTATTAATTCCCCGCATAAAATACTCTCACCGTTAATTTAATTTATTTTCGTTTTAAATTGCTCCACATAAATCACTGGCGTATCTTCAGAAATCTGATGTTGGACGATCTTTTTAAAAGAGAGAAGAAAAAAAAAGAGCAAAGGAAACTGCTCATATAATTCAGAACATGCTGCTGTTCTGTTGATATTTTCGGAGTAGCCAAATTAACGGTAATAAAAGTTAGTGGAATCTTGTCTTGAGTTAATTTACTGGAACATTTCAAGTCACGGGTGTTTGGAATAATAAAGAAAAAAGAATATTTTTAAATGCTGATACATTTAAATTGTTTATATATCAAAGAGAATGAAATATTCGTCTCGAAAGTCGTAGCTGGTGATGTATCGCTTGGAAATTTCGTAAAAAATTTGATATAAATTACATAACAGTTAGATACACTGAGATACAGTAGCATTTAGCGTAGGAAGAAACTAAAATCTAGTCCACCTTTCCAAACGATCTAAAAAATATGTTGTATCAGTAATAAATACTTTTTTTTATTTCTATATAGCGTGTCTTGATGTAATTTTAGTACCTAAGTTGAATCTTTTATGTTGAAATTCGATTTTTATTTTTTAATTTTATAATTGGACTCGAAAGGCGTAGCAGATTATTATTCAAACAGGGTTTTCCATATAAATTTACTTACAATGTTCCATTAGATGCTTCTAATCCATTCCAGTTTGGTTGGATATTGTACATGGATGGTTATGATCGATTAAAGTGATCACTGACAGCCAGCCTCTGCTCAAGGCTGCTCAAGGCTCAGAAATACAACAACTACGTCTAAACTGGTAAAAAAAAGTAGAATGTGTCGCGGGACACACGGTAGGAACATTAGTTACTTTTAAGCAAAAATTATGAAATACATCTGACGTTATAGATAAACAATTTGCATATTCTTCGGTGGTCGAGTGGTGAGCAAACCAGACTCTCACGCGGTAGACCCGGGATCGATTCCCCGTGAAAAAGTTTTTTTTTATTGTTAATTTTATTTTTAAATAATTATTCTGCTTGATATTAATAACGACAACAGGTAGACGTTTGAAATATTTAGCAGAATATTCATTATTATAGATAATGGTACGGTACCCTTCATGAGGGTATCGTATATTTAAAAAGGAAAACCGTAGCATTATACAAATTGGACATTCAAGAACTGTACTTTACCACAAAAAAATTAGTGGAAACATAAAATTGAATTGTTAAATTTTCAATTTGAAGTTATATTACAGTTTATAGAAATTTTCATTATCTAGATTTTTTCTTATGTGGGTCGTAGAAAAAATGTGCTGTGTGTGTGGATTGTCCATATCGCACTTGAACGATTGAACGATTGAACTTCGTCCTCGTGCGATATGGCCATCATATCCACACTAGTTGCACAAACTACCATTTCTATCAAAATATGCCCTTTTACATTTAAAAACAACCTGCCAAATGTCAAATCAATTTATCCATCCATTTTAAAGTTATCGAATTAAAACATTCAAGATTTCAAAATTTCAACACCCTGTATTTCGAAAAGTAAATGTGCTAGACCCCTCCTCATATCATTTTGTCCAATTTTACGAGAGGAATCTACATGCAAACGTTGTAATTACCCTCAACGTTCGAGATGCTCATACCATTTTTTGCGCGATCGTATTGAAATAAATTCGGAATAAAATAATTTAAATTTCTTCGAAATGAACGAAATGTCAAAAGTGACATTTATACTGCTCGATCAGTTTAAAATATATTTTGCATTTTGGTGAAATTGTTTTTATGCTATTAATTACTTTTCGACGTCTGAACGGTAAGTAAATCACTTACCGACGTGTTTAACTTAGAAACCAGTAAACACAACCTACCGTCCTTACAACCGATGCTGTGAATAAACAAAAAAGATCAATCGCGCAAAAAAAATAATGGAAAAAATAGTAAAAATTTATCCGAACAAATTCAAGTAGATCACCAGCACTGCGAATACCAGGTTTGCATAGAATTTTAATATAGCATCGGTGGTTCAGTGGTATAATGCTCGCCTTCCACGCGGGCAGCCCGGGTTCGATTCCCGGTCGAAGCATATGAATCGCTGCTTCGTAAACGAGAGAGAGACTCAGGAGAGGCACATAACGAAGCAACGTAACATAACGTAACGTAACGTAACGGTCAGATCTTTTGCGTCGTTACCCCCGGTCGCTCAAACATAACTTGACGTAAAGAACTAAAGTTCCAAAAACTGTGAAGAATCCTTCAATATGCTGGCAAGAGACAACAAAGTGTCTCTAATATGGGTGCCAGCACATGAAGGGATAAAGGTACGGATTGTTAGGGCAGTGCGCGGCGCAAAACTCACAGTCTGCCGAACGCTACCTAAAGACGCTCAAATCAATGTAATGGAATTAAGTTATGTTGGATTGTTAGGACTACGCCGAGCTGAGCGCACTCTTGACTCATGCTTGTGCGTCGTGCGTTTACGCCGATATTAAATGTAGTTTGATTTGGACGCAAACGTTCAGCAGAGCAGAATTGCTTGACCTGTTGAATTGTTCTATCATTTTTAAGTTAATCATGGCAGATTATATGCTGGCTAATAAAATTTCTTCACCTTCTTCTTCTTCCATTAAAATTAATGCAGTTAGCAAGTCCTTATTCTTCGACAGAGACATGTTTAAAGAAGTACATACAACGAACTAAGTCGCCAGTCGTCAGTCGGAATATCTATCTTAAGGCAGGCTTCACAGACACCCGGTTTCCGTTGACACGGCACCGTTAACACACGGTAAGTGTTAACGGTGCCGTGTAAACGGCAACCGGGTGTGTGTGGAGTCTGCCTGTTCTAGCAATCCGTACCTTAAGTAGTACAGTTATTTCCACGATCTAAGAAACTAACTTGATTTGACTTGATTTACCGTGCAGAGCCTCACTATACCTGATGAATAATGAAGTGATTATAACAAAAATGACCCAAAAGTCTATAATTAATTATTCGCCAACAAAATAAATACGATTCTGTTACGGCTCATACTTTTATGGCTTTATTGCCTGTCAGGTCAGTTTCTTATATCGTGAGAAGAACTAAATAGGGTAAAGGCACCAGTGAATGCCAGGAACCAGTGAATGCCAGTTTTTGCAAAAGTCCGCGACAAGGCGGGAGCTATAATTTTTCAACCCGAGTAACATGCTTGTTTATGCTGGAAAACGAAGTTCTAGAACTTCAAATATGAAATTAAAACGCGTTATTTCATGACGAGAATCGCTGATTTTGAGTGGCATTCACTGGCATTAAGGTGGCATTCATTGGTGATGTTACCCTACCATTGCTAACCTTACATATTTGATTTACAATAAAACTAAGACCACTTTTTTGGTAGCTCTAGATCGACATCTCCTATAATCAATTTTTGATTGGTACGTTCATGAAAAGTAAAGTCTTTCGTGTGTTAAGAGACAACACTGGTAGCTACTGTTCTGGCTCTTATCTTCATCTGAATTAGTTGGAAATTTTGGAACGTTAATTAAAGAAACTTATCGGAATTCTAATCGATGTCATAGCACTAGCATTTTTTTTAAATAGCATTCGGTTATTTTCGTGATGTTTTTATTACCCATTAATTTAATTAGTTTTTTTTTCTTCTAAATTAATACAGATAATTTGTGATATTCCGGGAAGTGAGGCTGTAAAATAAAATAGGTAGAAATTGAATATATTTATAAAACCGAGTCTAATTGATAATCTTACCAGTGGCGTACAATAAAAAATAGAAAATCCGCAGCTTTGTCTTTCGAAATCCTGCGAGAATAAAAAATCCCTTGGGATCAAATCAAGGCTGTCAAATCAGAACGAAATCCGCAAACAACAAACCTAACCTAACACGCTCTGAACATCTAATTTTACAATATTAGACTGCATTTAGTTCTTTTCACTATCTGTGAAATTATTCTTAATTTTTATACGGTTGGCTACGCTTATGATGTGATTAAATCTCTGAAAACGGTCCTAATTGGCATTCTTTTCGGCTCAGGAAGAATAATTTCTAGTTTTTTATTTGTCCTTGTCGTTTTGTTGTTGTTTAGATTACGGAAGATAAGGATATTCAGTGAATTAATAGGAATAAGGATGTTTAGATATAAAAAAAGGTAGCGCCAAATTATGTTGACGGTTTATAATAAACATCGGGGTTCTAAATCATGGAATCTTCACCTACACGTGATATTTTCTAGCATACAGCCTTTTTTCCATGCTAGAAAATAAAAAGGATCGATTGCAGAGAATTCAAGTTTACTGTATAAGTCCAATTTCCTCCACCTTCCTCTCCTGAACATTAATTCCTTGAAGAATCTGAAAAATCTTCCTCAACATGAGGTGATAACGCTAGATTCTCCGTTTCATTCAGATGTTGGAAATTACTGAATGCTTCCAACATAACAAAGGTTGGCAGGCGTTGGCAGGTGTCAATTGCCTTAACGATCAGGGCTAGGGTAATCCCAGGTAGCAATTTAAATTCTATAAGGTTTGTATAAACAACTACAAGATATATCTTATAGGATACTAATGGCCGTTTGCACCAATTGATATTTAAGTAGACTTAAAGTTAAGTTGCGCTTTGAGGAAGTTTTGTTTTGCACCATGAACAATTGGTCATTAAGCTGCACCTAGCTAAGCTTAGAAAACGCTCGCTTATTCTCCACTTATTCTCAAAGTGGAGATTTCTAACCTAACATTCTTGTGTTTTCATGATTTTTCAATGATTTTTCTGTTTTTGGTTTTATTTTTTATTTTTGGAGAAGGATGTTTATGGAGGATGATCTGGAAGTATTGGATATTCTTGAAAATGGAACTATTATGGAGAATTGGATGAAAAAACTTTTTTTCAAAGCTTTCGGTCGACCAAGCCAACTGTTTTACAACTCGTAGAAATGCTAGAAGATTCTTTGGAGCATCCGGACAATACTGTAAGCCCAGACAGGTCATCAGTTTTCTTAGTTTCAATAACCTCTTTGTATTTTGCAGCTAAGGATATTAGCAATTCTTTTTCCCAAACTGCATAATTTGCCGATCTGATTTTCTTATTTTTCACTGTGTTTTCCACTATGAACAATTTTCTTATTTAAAAAACAAGAATCAGATCTTTTGATTTTCAAATAATAGACTCTTAACAGCTTCTAATATGTTATTTCAAACCCCAAAAACGAAAAGTCACTAGAAACCATAGAGAAATAAATAAAACTCAACTCAAATAGCGAGGTTGACAAATGTATTGAACACTTAGGTAAGAAGCAGAGCAAAAACATTGGTGCAACTGAATTTTAACTAAGCGACCGTTAAATTTTAAACTCGCCATAGCTAGTCTAAGCTTATGCTTCTATTGGTGCAAACGGCCATAAGACTCTTATAACGGTCTACAAAACAATTCAATTATCCTTATACAACTAAAAAGGGCCCATTTTTATACAACTGTTTCGTTGTATAACAGTTCTATTGAAAGTTTATACAAATCTTGTTTGACTGTTTAATAATCATTTATACAGGTACTATATGATTTAATAGTGTGTCATGTAGTCACATCTATAAAATAGCATTGAAGCGGCACTATGAAGGGCTGACAAAATGGTTGTATAATGCAATATATTTTTTTATAATGCTGTGATTTTGAGCACAATGGAAACATTTTGTCATCTAGCCGCTGATATTGTATAAACTTGCTTATCAGCATATTGTAAAAGTCACTATAGAATTTTCTTCAAAAAACAATTCGCAACAAAAGGCTTAATAAAAACATAAAGTCCTTAAAACAACGCTATGTGACTGTTATACAACAATTCAGTCCTCTTAGAATTCCATTTTGCTAGTTGGGAATGGAATTGGCTAATGATACGACGACCGGATATTAAAAAGACAATTGCTTCTTCTCCAGAAATTTCACTTTTTAAATCAAATTATCCCACTAATTTGATTTATAACAGACCTAAATCTAATTAATGTTAACTTCCAGCTATCTTCGACCAACCACCAATCATCTTTAGGACAAATGAGTGTATATAAATAAAATTATTGCATGAAAACTACCTATAAATCAAAATCTATCATAATTAATTCGTATATGGAATACAGAGAACAACATAACCAAGTGTTAAGTCGAAAATAATAGGTTATCAAGAAGTCAGTTTGAGGGTCAGCTGCCTAGAGGGGGTTCGGCATGAAATGGGCCTATAATTGGACCCCTGCGGACCCCTTGTTGAATACACCAACGGGCCTCACATTAAGTCTGATTGAGAGAAACCATTGACTTTTAATTGTATGGACTGTTCAAAAACGAAAATTAAAAATATTTACGTAAATTAATAAGTTTTTTTGAAAAAATACAAGTCTTATTACAAAAATATATATTAGATACTGAATAAGTCCCATGAAAGCAGCTTGAAAGACTTATATTTTCAACCAGATAATAAACACGTCCAGACTATTTATATCTATGAACACAGTGGGTTGTTATTATACCTTTTTCTTGAAAACTTATATCTTCCTGAAAGCTGTAATTTTTTTTAATGAAAATCAGTGCTGATTAATTTTGATTTGTAGTGCTTTGATATTAATCTTGGAATTTTTATGGTTAATTCATTTACATGGGAACTGTTAACAACGGATTTTAAGAATAAAAAAAGTAATCATCTGTCAAAAATATGCTTATGCAATATTTAAAGTTTTTAAATAGTTTTTAATCCTAGATTCTACACAGATGCATCTTTACGTGTACTTTTGGTTTCTATACGAGGGATCGAAAGCTACTTCCTTCATTCGTCATTCTTTCGAAGCTTCATATCTTTCCTTTCACTCTTTTGTATACACTTCATGCTGGCGAAGAACAAGTACCATAGGAAAGTTATTTGTGTGTTGGCGGCACTCGCCCTTCGAGCTCGTGCTACAAACTTCCACTCTCGTGGGAAAAGTTGAACTCTTTCCACCTGTTGCACAATATCCTATTATTGTTCTAGAGCGTAAAGTAAAAATCTTCGGCATTTGTCGACTTTACGATTTCACTTGAACATAGTAATTTGTGCGCCCAGTTCAATATTGATAAGGGATACAGAAGACAAAGGATTATCATAATGTCGGATAGTCAAGCAGCCATTAAACCACTGACCTCTTGTGTAATCAGTTCCAAAATGCTGTGGAAATGCCTAGATGATGCCTAGAGATGCCTCAATGAACTGGGCGACATAGGACACACTGGAATAGAAGGAAATGAAATAGCAGATGAACTAGCAAAGAGGGAGACTGAAATACCTTTATGGGGGCCTGAACCCTTTTGCGGAATCAGCCCCAATGTAACATTGGAAGAAATAGGTGAAGCCGAGAAAAAGAGAAGATCTGACCATTGGAAAGATCTAGTAGGGCTTATACTAACAAAGACTCTTCTGGGTGACTACAACCTGTTGAGATCAAATGAATGCATAAGTCAAAGTAAAACTGCGCTAAGAGTTTTAACAGAGGTCATAACGGGACATTGTCGCCTGATTGGGCACCTGGAAAAGCTCAAAATAGTGGAGGAAGAAGAATGCAGATTTTGTGGCATGGAAGAAGAAACCTCCATCCACATATACTTTCCAACTGCACAGCACTTCAGAATCCTAGAGCACAGCACCTGGGAGATTACTGGATAGAAGAGCCTGCTGTTGAAGCCTGCAGACATCCTAAAATTCCTCCGGGAAATAGGACTAAAGAAGCTACTAGTTTCTGTGACAAGTTTTAGTAAATGTCACCCCAAAATACATATATACATACATAGTAATTTGTTATTTTACGCGCGATAGTTTATACGAGAACTCCTTTTTTGGTGATACTTATCATTCCAACAAAAATATCGTACACACACTATAAATTCCTATGTTATTGACCGATTAATGTTTTATGATGGATATTAGGTAGATATGAAGACATTAATTCGAAATAAAAATTGGGAAACGATTCCATTAAGAATTTGTTAAACAGATAATTTTTATTACCATTTGTGATAGGGTGAAAATTATAACTTAATGAAGTGATTAAAAGGTCATAAAATTAAGATTGCTTCTTCTAATACACCAATATATTTTGATTATCAAATTAGTGATCTTTTTATCGTAAAAAAATGTGAGTTTGTATTTTATGTCATCCCCCAGTCATTCTGGAATTCACCGTATATTGGATCAGTAGCTCTAACGTCTCGAGATAAACTCCAGTTTCTTTGATTTCCCCACATTTCATTTTCTCCACCCCTCTCACATATTATCACCCATTGGTCCTTTTATTGTGAATTATCTATTATTATCTTATGCCACTGTCAAACTTCATATGTCAACTATTTTAGCGACAGGAATTACCAACTTAAACGAGATACTTATTTTGTTCATCAGTTCATATGTCAACTATTTTAACGAAAAGAATTATCAACTTGAACGAGAGACTCATTTTGTTCATCAGTCTATATGTCAACTATTTTAACGAAAAGAATTACCAACTTGAACAAGAGACTCATTTTGTTCCTCAGTTCAAATGTCAGCTATTTTAACGAAAAGAATTACCAACTTGAACGAGAGACTCATTTTGTTCCACAGTTCATATGTCAAATATT
>CAJUYH010002662.1:0-38403 GCA_910591685.1 Galerucella tenella
AATGTTTAAAAGCCTACCTTGGAGAATGATTGTAGCAAAATGTTCTTTTTTTTTAAATGATCCACCGATTTTTGCACTATTTAATGATGGAATATGGAAACCTGTAATACATTTTGTAGTTATTTATTAAAAAAACAATTTTGACCATAGTGGCATCTTAATTAACATTAACAATGTGCAAAATTAAATATCGATTCGAGTAACCAATTGTAAATACGATATGGTGTGTAATTTCATATTTAATTTTTTTGGATTGAGACGGCATATGTCAGGGATACAGATAATAATTTCGAAATAGTGTCATTATCTTTGCCAACGGATTAAATATAACCAAATTGGATAATAGGACTCAATTAATAAATACAGCTTATTTGAAATTATAGATAAGGGACAAATTAGTGTAGAATATTAATTTTGATTTTCGCGATAAGCGATTTATCTAAATGTATATACCTACTTAATGATGGATTTCATGGAATAAGTAACTCTGTTCGGATCCGAATGTCTCAATGATAAAAAAACGGAAATTATTCGTCTGTCTGTCTGTTGTATCTGTCAGTTGTCTAAGCCAAACTGCTCGGAGTCTATTGTTGAGCTCTTTTTACGGAATTTGGTCGAGCAAATCACTGGCTCTGTTCACCTAAATTATTTTGCGTATTCACTAGCGCTCGCTTTGATCAGAGCTGAACTCTGAACTATCGTTTCCACTATTGCCCCTGTCTGCACTACCTCTAGATTGGGCTTGCTCCGTTTACTTGATCATAACCTCAAACCATAACGAAAAGGAACAATTTTGAATTTATTTTGAGGTGCATTCAAAATGTGTGAGGACTTACATGAAACAAACTTATCATAATTGGACTTAATTTAGAGGACAAAAATGAGCAGAAACAGGTAAAGTGAACATAAAGATATCCTCCAAATTATCTTCTACTTGCATATTTGTAATATTTTCATTATAAACTAAATAATAAACAATCTAACTTAAAATTTTATGATGGACTTTCCTTTGTCCTCCACTTATTATTTTAGCGCATTATTTTAACGATTTTCTGCTCACTTTGGCCACACGCTCAGGCTGAAGATTACCTCAACAGAGCTGAACAGAATGATGTAAAAAAGAGTACAAATTCAGTACATTTATGAATCTCCGAAATTCAAACCCGAACACAGTTCAAAATTATACCACTACGCAATAGAGAATTAGTTTATGACAGCGTTTTGATAAAATTTCACCCGCCAAAATAAAAACATCCGTCAAAACTCTCAAGAAAAACCAACAAAGAAAGAATCCATCTCGCAAAAGTAATAATTACAATTATGAGCAAATTGTCTTGTGAACGAGCCTTATCACGAAACAGCTAAGCGAACCGGAGACGAGACAAAAACGAGAGAAGTCTCTCTAATTCGAGTGATGAATCGCTAGCGTTCATTGTTAGCATAATTCGATTACAGTTCATTAAGAGTGCGCTGTTTTCAGCAATGCCGCTTAGATGAGATGCAATTTGCATTTAATTATCACATATAATGCACATTAAATGCAGCCGGTCGAATCGGAATCGTAAATCTCTCGGAGGATACGGTAACTTTGAGTAACGACCACGATTAGAATCTGAAGAAATGCATGGCGCAGTCAATGGGATTCTTTTTTTTAAGAAGCAGTACACGAAGGTTGATGTAAATTAGCATGATTTATTTAAACTGTGGATTGGTTTTACCCAACGAGGTAAAAGAAAGAGGAGAGAACGTAACAGTATAAAGAATCATCGACCAAAGTGGCTTCTCAATATGGCAGACTTCCGTTAAAACGTAAACCAAAGGCGTACATTAAATTATTCAATTATGCATCTTTTTAAGGTGGTAGGTATAAATTGGATAAAAGCAGTCTCCAAACACTATTGTACAAGTCAATATCAAATTAAATTCATACTAATACTCATAAATAACCTTTCTAATACTGAAAATCACTATTTTTTAAACGTGGCTTTTCAATTTGACACATTTCAGTATATTAAGGTTACCTATGTTGACACAAGAATTGATTACTAATGTTACTAATGTGGCTTCTCAATATGGCGACTTCCGTCGAAAGCTGGTTAAATCACTACCACGCTTACCTTCCCTCCTCTCTCTTTCACCACCAATACAACTAACTGGAGCAGAAAATTTTTAGTGCAGTCTTACTCTAGCGTAGTAGGTATTTATGCAAAAAAGATTTCGTTTCCGAAAAAATACTCCAACCTCTCTCTCTCTGTGATAGTTCATCTGCCACTCCGTTTCTCCCCATTCTAGTTTGTCCTGGAGTTCACAGTAGAGTAATGATGATGTTTTTGCTCAGTTCATTAAATTTATCTAGTCTTTCTCAGACCATTTTAAAACCTATTTTACTAGAATTCGGCGCTTTGCTTGGCTTTCCATAATGATAAAATTCCTTGCCTTTTATAATTTATAAATATTGAGCTAGGCTCACTTTCTAACTTTATTTGCCTCTCCACTACTACATCTTGTGATCATGGGGAGAGTAAGGATGGAGTAATTGAAGTTGCAAAACAACCTGAGTAGCATAACAGTCAGATTTAGATACACATCAATTGAGGACATCGTAAGGACAAATTATGTGGCGACCAAAAGTTTTTCCCGGTTCTTGATACAGGAAGGATTAGCAGCGCCAACACAGACTTACATTTCCCTAGATGACCTGGTATACAGAAGAATAGGGAAGGGACAGGTAGGACAAGAAGGTATTATAGGGAATGAGGAATACAAGATATCCCTTTTTAGTGCACTGAAAAAGGGGCAAAAAGGTTTCAATTTTTTTTTGAAGGTACAACCACATGTGGTCTCTACAAAATGATAGAGTAGGTCCCTGGCCATCTTAAATCGGCAATTGCAACATTTTTTAATAGGGCCAACACGTTTTATTGCGAAATTTGTCAAAAATTTGTCAAAATTATATTTCATTACCTTTTCACACATTTCTCGCGATATCTCCGGAACTAAACAAGATATTTTCAACTTTTTTTTAATCGGCAGAAAAAACATAACCGAAGATTACTGCGTTAGTTTCATTAGTATATAAAACCTAGTTTTTTTGTAAAATTAGAGAAAACTGTAATCTTTTCTTTTTTTGCAGCACTATTTTCAGTGATCGAGAAACTTTATTTATTTTCCAAAATTTCACTAAACTATCTGCGTACCAAATAAAGCTAAAGCTTCAAGCAAGTTTTTGAAACAAGAATCACTATTCTAAGTATCATAGTTTTTGAGCAATTAATACGCAAACTTGAAAGTTTCTGCAGCCGCATTTAATAATTATTGTGCTTTCTAACGAGCATCAGACATCTCTCCGCTTCCCGCATAATGCGACCTTTCTATTCCTGAAAAGTTTGGCCGATAACTTGATTCAGTTGTTAACAGTCTTTGTTTTAACTGCGATTAGGTAAATATTATTTTGGATGTGTGTGTTTGTTTATTGAGATTTTTTGTGTATGGTATTTCAGGTGAAAGGTAAAATCCTGACGAGTAAAGAAATGTCAGAAAGAACTAAATGAACTAAGATTAGTGTAAAAATACCTTATTGTTTCGAGACCACGAGTCTTGTTGTTAGATTTTTCGAATTTTGGTTTGCGGCTGGAGGTGAGGATGTCGCTACTGTCACAACTTTTACACTTCCCTTACTGGAAGACATGTATTGAATGTGATTTTGGTGTCTTCTTCAGTCCACGACTTAGCTTTTAGCTCGCGGACGGAGAACATATACCTTGTGACGATGAGGTGAAAATACGCCAAAACCGGTCTACAAGCTATATGCTGTCCCTTCTAATTGCAAGTCAGAATGGTTGGTGTTAAATATCTTGTAGAAATACCAGGCCCGTTTGACTTTGAAGTGTAATTCAATATCCGTCGGGGCCTATAGCCCGGTAAGTAGTTGTTGCTTCTTAGTTGAACGGTCACTGTCTTTGAAAAATAGTTTTCAAAACTTACAAAGAAACTGTAATAATACTTCATCTAATTCCGCTATCAAATGTGACACTTTAAGACACTCCTTGACGCTAGGTAACGTCACATTTTTCATAACCTTCATATATCAGTCACATATCAGTTATGAAAAGTAGTTATGTAAAAACTTTACGTAACTGTTTAAGTTTCAACATAGAGATACTACATGAGTTATAAAGAATAATTTATTAATTAGGTAGGTACTGTCAAAACTGACAATTATTTCATTATTTAAACTGACAATTACCCCATTATTTTAATTCAATAGTATTTAAAGATTTATAAACATTGAAAAAAACATTATTAGGGACACAGTTATTTAAAGTGAGTCAATTTTCTGGGTGAATACTTCATGGTAACAATACTTTTAACACCATTTGAATCCACTTTAATATTACCATTGTAATTGGAGATTTTATCAAATATTATAAAAGCGCGGAATTAGATGAAACGTTGTACGTAAACACGTTATGAAGAGAGCAACATTGTTCAACTCGCGTAATTTGCAGAACTCGCTGGCGCTCGTTTTGGCAAATATTACTCTTGTTGAACAATATCGCTCGTTTCATAACTAGTTACGTAAATAACTATTACATTATTTTTTATACAAATAATTTTTCTTGCGTCCAGATTGAAATTTGTTCTTTTATCCTTAATATTTTCACACCCCTGTCATGCTGTTGTTAATTGGCCATATTCGATGCGAATTTCTAGCCTGCAAACAAACAGAGTTTAGAGAATAATACCGTCATCTCATCTCCCCCATCACATTTAACGAGCCCGTTCCATTTATAATTCGATGGTTTGTTGATGTTAAGCCTGTTTAGAATCACCCTGTATTTATATAAGTTATATTTTAGCAGGTGGCCATCTGTCGCAGTGACAAACGATACAATTGTCGCTCTCTGCGGGTGCCGGCAATTTCAATTAATTTATGTATTATTATTTTGATTCTGTATCTATTGGGGTTAAATGGCTCTTTTCTTTTGATGGGTGGTTAATTGAAGGGTGAAATTGCGTACTAGGTGTGACAGACTGTAGTGGACCGTTATTATTTACCAACGTGTTTAAAAGGATTTAAAATTGTTCTCCATCAAAACCTACAAAAAAAATTTTTATGTTTTAAAAAGCATTGACATCTTCGAATGAGTTATTAGTTGACAGACTTATATTGGCAATTGAGAAACAGGTGCACAAAGACACAACCTGTGGGTAAGCGTAGAAAAGCATCTAATTAACATAGGCTTAGTCAGATTTAATTTAAATGCCACAGCGTACGGACTGAGGGCATAGTCAGCATACCTAGTTTCTTGAAAACACGCTTATACTTAGTAATCTCTGAGTAGTACAACTTTTCGAAAAAAAAAAACAAGAAAAAATGGGATGTTATGAAATCAAACAATTTTATTTTGTTAAATCTAGAGTGTATTTAAACATAAAGTGACGCGTTTCGCTAACACCGTAGCTTTTTCAAACGAATTGAGTTAGCGAAACGCGTCACTTTATGTTTAAATACAATGTAGATTTAACAAAATAAAATTGTTTAATTTCATAACTTACTATGGATCTACATCAAGTAAAAGCCTCATCTATTCAATTTTTGAAGAAATGGGATCCCAACACCATTACCAGACGGTCAAAAGCAATGGAAGGGAAGGTGATAAGAGTGTACTGGGAAATGATTATCATCATGTCAGATAGTCAAGCAGGGAACAACGCTCTGAGAACCTGCGTAATCAGTTCTAAAATGATATGTGAATGACTAGGGAAGCACAGAGAACTAGGCGAGAACCACATTGTCATTTTACTGTTGATTCCAGGAAACTCGAGAATATAAGGAATTGAAATAGCGGATGAACTAGCAAAGTAAGTGGCTGAAACATACTTTTTGTAGACCGAAGCCCTTTTGCTGTTAGCTCCAATGTAGAATTGGAACAAATTAGTAAAGACGAAAAGAGGAGAAGATCTGACCATCATCCAGCTGACAGCCACCACTGCTGTTGATGGTATCTTTTGTTGCTATGCGCATTTTAGAAAGCAAGGTGGTGAAGACTATTATTATTGACCGAGCACCAAGATTATTTCGCGAGAGGCTTTGCCCCGAGCGGAATAAGGTGTGAGGTTTATAAATGTCTTCAATGTCTTGGTGTATATACAATGTTTTCCACTAATAGCCAAATTTAAGACACAAATTGAAAATAGTTCACAAACGCACCAAGAGAAGCTTTTACTCCGTCGTCTGACTGACAAGTACACTGTCAGTTTTCGATATAATATCACAGAATACACCAGCCAACAAGAAACGAAAGCCGGCGTAAATCCTTTGATGTTTTGGAGGCAAAATTTCCTGACCTTCAAACTGAAGTTGACAGATAACGGATCAAGTTACACTGAGAAAATTGTTCAAATAATGTAAATTAAATGTTAACAACACGCAAAAAGGTGAAACCAAAGAATCTCAAATAATTATTGTTTATTTTTATGACTTGTTTCGACAAAGTTTTAATTGCTCTACTCAATTTATGAATTGTTTAAGTTAATTCAACAGATTAACAAATATTGTGAAAAATATATAAATTTAAGTTTCAGCTTCTGTTTTTGGAGTAGGTATCATCCATTATTAAAAATAATGGGCTATTGTTTAACCAAATGATTCTTATTTTCTATATTGTTATCGGAATTATATGTGTAAGTATGTTTTTATGTAGCACCATGATATGTAGGAAAGGGTGAGTCTAAAAATCAATACAATAATAATAGATTATATATTTATAATATCAGTTTACAATAGAAAGAATTTCAGTGAATGATGATAAAAAATTACAATAAGTATGGTGCTTGAATATAAAATTTTTATTGTTTATATATTTAAAAGTTACACTTCACCTTATTCTGAATTAAATTTTACACCCAGAGAAAATGTACTGATATTTGTGACAACAAAGTTATAAAAAAGAAGCGACAGTAAACTTTTCTCCATAGATATCGGAGTTTTGTTGTGTTTTTCAATTATTATCATCCATCACTTGAATGACAGCCACGAATTGCACAAGTTTTTGGCGCCATAATTAATAAATGTAATTTTGTAAAAAAATTTTATCGCTCAAAACACAAAAAAATATGCAAATAATCAAAAATCTCACAACAAAGAATAGTATATTATATACCGCGGGACTGAAGTAGTACATTTAATCCTGAAGGTAAAGTTTATGGCCCGACCGCAGGGAGGGCCATAATTTACCTGAAGGATTAAATGTACTTCAGTCGCAAGGTATATACGATACTTTTCGTACTTCCGGTATGATTTTATTAATTATTTCAATAATTTCAATCAGTTTTTTCTCTCTTCAACTCATTTAATAAACTGTCTTTAAAATAAGTTACCATAGTAACATTGCGTTGTGACAGTTATAATTTAGAAACATTGTCATTACTAGTGTCATTGTAAAGAAACATTGTTATTGATAATTATTGGTATCATGAGTGAAGAAGGTGTATCTGATATTGATAAAAGAGCAGCCGAAGTAGGTGAAGAATTGTTACCACCGAAATCTAGAAAACTATACGAGCAGCAGTACGATGCTTTTAAAAAGTGGTGCCGCTTAAAAAATGTGAGACAACCTACTGAAAATCGTTCCGGGAGTTTCGTCAATATTTAATCCCGGAGGGATTAAATGTGGCACTTTAGTACCTGTCACAAGGGAGTGAAGTTGTCACTTTAGGCCCGGAAGTACGAAAAATTCTTTGGTAAACAATAAAATCACATGTCATTGACTGATAACGGGCTTAAAATGGCGACTGTCAGACATGCGCACTCAGAAAATGAATTGTAAAATAGCACAAGCTTCGTTTCTTCTTGGGATGGTGTATTCTGTGATAATATGAACGTACTCGTTATGTCATCAGTCATTTTTGGTTGAGCGCGAATTTTAAACTAATGGTATTTTTATTCAAATAATTTTATCTTGATGGGTAATTTCAAGCAGCAAATATGTTAAAGACAATCTCCTGTGTACACAAAATTATGTTGCACAAGTTTTTGTTGAACTACTCTCCCTGAATTCTCAAAATATTTGAATTTGTCCATTATTCGCATAGGTTAATAATAGAAAAAAATATCAACCACAAATAGAGAAATTCAACTTCTCATTTGGCTGGAAGAAGCAATAATTGTCAACTTCTCAGCTAGTAGTGGAAAAACAGTTTCATGGCTCTAAAAGGCACATCTGTTTGATTTTAAACTCTCCAAATTTTATTACCGAAAAAAAAAAACATGCTCGACACTCTTTAAAAATCGCTTTTACATGCAAGACATTTCCCCAAATCGAATTTAACTCTGACATATCCTTAATATCAATAGCTGATTCATCTGCTGTCTAAACACATGTAAAACCCCGCGAACACAAAGAACGTTTAACAAGTCGTAACCCAATTGAAAAGAGTTATCAGAATGCCAAATAAAACGCCGTACCGTTAAGTCTCTCACAAGGGGATGCTGAAAATTTGTAGTACAAACATCGATGCTCGTGGTATATATACACATCGTCACTGTGACACACACACACTCGACAGCCGACAGAATGGTGTCGGTGGAATTGGAATATTTAACGGGTATTCTTTTTCATTGTCATTGTTTTAATCTTTAAGGTGTTTACTTTGATAGAATTGTTATGAAACACATAATGAGATAATTATTATATCCTAAGTAGCATTTGGACGACGACAATACACAAAATAGACCAAAATTAACGTTCTAACTTCGTGTCGGATTTAGTCACCAATTCAACAACATTCTCTAAACCTAAACCATCAGACAACGTCTTAATCATGTTTGAAGTTACAGCCTTTTCCCAACTGACTACTATATCTTGTTTTTAAACTAGGAAAAGCCTTTTAAGAAACCTCAAAATAAAAAAACATTTTTGCGCGATCGATCTTATTTTTTTATTTACAGCATCGGTTGTCAGGACGGTAGGTTGTGTTAATGGTTTCTAAGTCTAACACGTCGGTAAGTGATTCACTTACCGTTCAGACGTCGGTAAGTAAATTACTTACCGACGTCTTAGCTCTACATACATTTGAGTGGTCCTAAATAATATATTACTTCATCCATTACACAAAAGGAACAAAAAAAATAAGAAGATTGATATTTTTTTAATGAACAGAATCGAACAGAACAATATAAAAAGTAATAAATAGCATGAAAACAATTTCACCAGAATGCAAAAGTATCAAGAACGGTAAGGGTTGTTTACCAATTTTGCTGGAGACCGGTATTACCCTTAACGTTCGAAATGCTTATACCATTTTTTGCGCGATCGTTTCGAAATATTCGAATTTCGAATAAAATAATTCAAATTCCTTCGAAATGAACGAAATGTCAAAAGTGAATTTTGTTAAGACAATCAAATCTGTTGGACAAATATAAGTCAATTTTCAGATATATAAAAAAGTCACTGTCATATAATATAATTGTAAGTCGTCTTCAAAATAAAATAAAGCTTGTTTGCTTTTATCGTTTTTTAATTAAAGAAATACTTCTATGGAACACTGCTCAACTTAACAGGTTATGGGCCCAGAATAACCAAACACACATAGAAGGTTTGATGAACGTAGAAAATTTGTAAGTGGCGGCACAAAGTGAAGAAATAAATGGCAGGTATAAGCAGTGAAAAAATTGGAATAAAACCATTTGATGGTAAAGACTTCGATCATTGGAAATTTCGAATGGAAATTATACTAGATCAAAATAACGTAAAAATTTGTATCGAAAAGGAAAATGAACTATACAATGAAGCATTTGAGAAACTCGACAAACAATGCAAATCAATAATTTTGCAATGCATTTCAAACTCGCATCTTGAGTACGTGAAAGACAAGAAAACGGCGTTTCAAATGTGGAAATCGTTAGAGTCAGTTTTCCAAAGAAAAGGCATAGCTAGCCAACTATATTTGAGAAAAAAACTGCTCACTATGAAGCTAGTAGCAGGAGATTCACTCGAATCCCATTTCATAAAATTTGAAGAAACTATAAGAGAACTCAAGTCTGTAGGTGCTACTCTTGAGGAAACAGACGTAGTGTGCCACCTTCTTCTGACGTTACCAAGGAGTTATGATACAATCGTAACTGCATTAGAAACTTTGGATTCTTCAAAATTGAAATTAGATTTTGTTAAAGCTAAGTTATTAGATCATGAAATAAAGAAAACTGGTACACAAACAAACAACCATTCATACGACACGCCAGTGGCTTATACAAGCAATTATAAACAAAATTACACTCAGAAAAGAGGTCAAAACGTTAATGCAAAGGAATTTAACCAGAAAACATGTTCAAATAATGGAAAAAAGAATGTTATATGTCATAATTGCAGAAAAACAGGACATACAAGGAACCAATGTTGGTTTAAGAAGCAAGTAAATCAGACTATGGAAAAAGGAACGGAAGAAAGTGACAACATAGCGTTTACAGCTTCTGGAACAGCTTTGAACACACATACTTGTAATAATAACACTGTTAAATATAAATTTTTGAAAGATTTAGTTAGTAATAAGGTTGTGTCAGTTCAATATATTTCTACTAATGATCAAACAGCAGATATACTTACTAAAGGTTTAAGTGGAGAATCTTTTATGAAACATAGATATAGTTTAGGATTAAGGAATGAAGCATAAACAAAATTGTATTCGTATTCGCAGTTTATGTTTTATAATAAGTAATGATTGGTTGGTTCTTGTATTTAATTAATATTGAACCAGATATTTTGAAATTTCATAGAATATTTGTTATTTATTTTATAGGATTTGATTGAGAGGGGGTGTTAAGACAATCAAATCTGTTGGACAAATATAAGTCAATTCAGATATATAAAAAAGTCACTGTCATATAATATAATTGTAAGTCGTCTTCAAAATAAAATAAAGCTTGTTTGCTTTTATCGTTTTTTAATTAAAGAAATACTTCTATGGAACACTGCTCAACTTAACAAATTTTGGTGAAATTGTTTTCATGCTATTTATTACTTTTTATATTGTTCTGTTCGATTCTGTTCATTAAAAAAATATCAATCTTTTTATTTATTTTTGTTCCTTTTGTGTAATGAATGAAGTAATATATTATTTAGGACCACTTGAATGTATGTAGGGCTAATACTTCGGTAAGTAATTTACTTACCGACGTCTGAAAGGTAAGTAAATCACTTACCGACGTGTTAAACTTAGAAACCAGTAAACACAACCTACCGACCTGACAACCGATGCTGTAAATAAACAAAAAAGATCGATCGCGCAAAAATTATATTTTAAACTGATCGAGAAGTATAAATGTCACTTTTGACAATTCGTTCATTTCGAAGAAATTTAAATTATTTTATTCTAAATTTAATTCAATAGGTACGATCGCGCAAAAAATGATATAAGCATCTCGAACGTTAAGGATAATACCGGTCTCCAGCAAAATTAAAGGCTGAGCGTAGCGACCGGTAAACAATCCAGTGTAACTTGATTGATCCGTTATCTGTCAACGTCAGTTTGAAGGTCACGAAATTTTGCCCCAAAAACATCAAAGGATTTACGCCTGCTTTCGTTTCTTGTTTGGCTGGTGTATTCTGTGGTTATAATACAAAACTGACATATGTCGTTGTCAGTTGTATCAAAAGATCTGTGTGAATGGCCAATCACTAGGCATCAGAAATGCCAACTTAAATTTAAATCTCTCCTCCTAATTTGGAAAGTATAGTAATAAATATTTTAGTAGTCGAATAAACGTTTTAGTGACAACGGAATTCCGCTCAAAACAGTCCGATGTAAATCTGTTTGACCGGAATATTTTGACTACAAGAAAAATTAATCTGTCATGTTATGAGGTTGTAGTCACTACTGTCATTAGATAAATCTCGTACTGTTTATTGACCATGAATAGCGACCAAAATTGCCTCAGAGGGATAGACATAGTCGTAAATAATGGAAAATAAAATATAAAACACTATAAGAACGGAAACATCAAGTAAAAAAATCATTGTCCGTAAAATGGGAGACACAGGCAAATAGGAGGCTAGAAGTTTGTTGGTCGCCGTTCGTTAATAGCAATTTGCTCGGATTAATATGTGATCACATGATCAACAATCCGTCGCCTCTGCGGTGCAAATAACGAACGCAGATAGACTCCGTTTCACGTAAGAAGAAGCTACTTGAAGTTGCACTCGTATGCGCGAACCTTAGAACATAAAACAGGCAGGAAGGAACATTTACCAAATAAGTTTGCGTCCAAATAGGAGGTTGCAAATGGCGAAAAGTCGGTTCCGTTTTGACAGTGGCGTACTGTTTCTATATGTATAGGGTATGGGATATGTAAAATTTTATTTTAAAATTGTAGCTTATTGAGATGTATTAAATATATTATGTTTTAGGAGCAATGAAAATACGAATATAGAATAATACTTCTGATAATACTTTCGCTTAAACTTATTTTCCCAAAAAAAACTACATAAATAATCTAGGTCAGTCAACGTCAACTTCACAAATTAGTCATAATTAGGATGTTGCAAATGGCGTCTTCCTTCCCATTTTCTTATACAGCTAATGAATGACAAGAGTCCTTCCTGTCTGTTTTATGTTCTAAGGTGCGACCTTGTTGTCAAAACCATCGCCATATTGTAATATTGAAATTCGACTACAAATCAGAAGCGTAACGTTTTCACATTTTGTAAGTTAACACAAAATAACAATATTAAAATGTATTTATCGCATGTATAGTTTAAATAAAACATGCTTGGGAATTATTTGAAGCTTTTCGAGATTGTTCCACATACAATAGACACTGGTATACATAGATAATCAAGACTGATTTTAATTTCTGCGCAAGACAGTTGGCAAACTTCACGTGGCTTCTTCTTATGTGAAACGGAGTCTACAATAAAATACGAGAAACTGGCGTTTCGTGATTCTGACTGTCAACTGTGTCATGATGATTGTTTCTTTACCTTTTTCATCGACCACGACATATTTATTGAATAATAATAAATTCATTTGAATTTTCACACCAAACCACGGTCATTATTAAATAATATAAAAATATACAAAACAATTGTTTGTTATGAATATCTCACTAATTAAAATTGTTTTTCGATGCACTATAACCGGAAATTATGATTTGTTTAATTAGCGAACGGCAGTGGACATTAAAATTCAAATTGTATTCACAAAACCAGCAACAAACAGTCGAATGATGGAGGGTATGTATGAGAGGGAACACATTACCTAGTAAATGGTTTCAATTAAAGTAATTTATCGTGGTTCGGATAGAGAGTGGTGGTGGTGGTATCATCAATCCCACGACGGAAAAGACAGATAGAGAAAGAGGGATAGAGTCGATGGCAAATTGCAGGGGTTGTACACCACCTTCATGCGGTTTACTCGGATTTTCTGCGATTAATTTATGCCCTAAATGCCATATGTGTCGAGATATGTCACACTTTGGCGACGATACCTCGTACGATTTAGAAGTGATAGCAGAAAAATATGCGGAGGGGATTATACAGGGTGGAGGCATGACAAACTGTACATACTTCTAATAGAGGAGTACAGTCACCGTTGCATTGAGCTAAAACTTTATATTTAATTTCAAGATTCACGCTCCATGGGTTTCAATAAATCAATGTAGATGTTCGCAATTATAAAAAACTTGCAAAAAGCTTATGATTTGAATGGTAGACAGTGTACTTGTCAGTCAGACGACGGGGTAAACCACAAAGCACACAAAGCTTCTCGTGGTGCGTTCGTGAATCATTTTTAACCTTTTTTTGTGTTTTGGGAGCCGTTCTGATACCTGGAGCACTGCAGCCTATTGGCCTATTGTACTCTACTCCCACATTTAGTCCACCCATTCAGTTATCCCCGTACCTTCGATTAGACGATATAGGTCCATTGGATGTGTGTATATACTTCGGGTGGCAGATTACGGCTTCTAAGCAGATTGTTGGAACTTTAGTTCTTTACGTCGGGTTATGTTTGAGCGACCAGAGGTCGCGACGCAAAAGATCTGACCGTTACGTTATGTTACCTTGCTTCGTTATGTGCCTTGCTTGCGTGCGTGTGCTCTCTCCTGAGTCTCTCTCTCGTTTACGAAGCAGCGATTCATATGCATCGGCCGGGAATTGAACCCGGGCCGCCCGCGTGGAAGGCGCGCATTATACCACTGAACCACCGATGCAAAATATATTTTAAACTGATCGAGAAGTATAAATGTCACTTTTGACATTTCGTTCATTTCGAAGAAATTTAAATTATTTTATACGGAATTTATTTCAATACGATCGCGCAAAAAATGGTATAAGCATCTCGAACGTTAAGGGTAATTACAACTTTTGCATGTAGATTCCTCTCGTAAAATTGGACAAAATGATATGAGGATTAAGGGTCCAGCACATTTACTTTTCGAAATACAGGGTGTTGAAATTTTGAAAACTGAAATGTTTCAATTCGATAACTTTAAAATGGATGGATAAATTGATTTGACATTTGGCAGGTTGTTTTTAAATGTAAAAGGGCAAATTTTGATAGAAATAGTAGTTTGTGCAACTAGTGTGGGTATGATGGCCATATCGCACGAGGACGAAGTTTGAGCACGACACCGTAGGCGGAGTTCTCAATCGTTCAAGTGCGATATGGACAATCCACACGAGTCGAACAGCATATTTTTTCTACGACCCACTTATGAAAGAATCTAGAAAATGAAAATTTCTATAAACTGTAATATAACTTCAAATTGAAAATTTAACAACTCAATTTTATGTTTCCACTACTTTTTTTGTGGTAAACGTACAGTTCTTGAATGTCCAATTTGTATAATGCTACGGTTTCCCTTTTTAAATATACGATGCTGTTATAAGTAGATGTTGCCAGTCGGACTCCCTCATCAAGGGTACCGTACCATTATCTATAATAATGAATATTCTGCTAAATATTTCAAACGTCTACCTGTTGTCGTTCTTAATATCAAGCAGAATAATTATTTAAAAATAAAATTAACAATAAAAAAAACTTCTTCACGGGAAATCGAACCCGGGTCTACCGCTTGAGAGACTGGTTTGCTTACTACTCGACCACCGTGGAATATGCAAATTGTTTAACTATAACGTCAGATGTATTACATAATTTTTTCTTAAAAGGAACTAAAGTTCTACCTTTTTGTCTTCTCGAGTCCAGTGCCTCACAGTCAGATAAGATATGGGTTACTTTCTCGGTCTCTATGCCACAAAGTCTGCAGCTGAGGTCTCCGTTATATAACCCTATTTTATGCAGGTGGTCTTTTACCGGGGTATAACCCGTTAGATAATCTGTAATAATATTCAGTAGTTCTTCGGCCCGTTTTACACATGTGTCACATATGAAGGTTTTACTGTGTACCTGCTTTGGAGTGTTCCTTCATTGAAGTCTATGTGGCTTTGTACCCATTTTTGTACTTGCCCTCGGACTACCTTCTTTGTGGTCCCACGAGCTGCTTCTGGTCCAACATATGCTGTTGCTGATCCTCTTCTCACGAGTTCATCAGCTTGTTCATTTACAGAAATACTGTTATGTCCCGGCACCCTCACTAATCTTACTTTAATGTGGTCTGCTAGTTCATTTAGTTCTTTCTGGCATTTTTCTACCAGTCTGGATGTTACCTTGCGGCTGTTTAAAGCTGCTGGGCTGTCAGATCCACACCTTATTCCGCTCGGGACAAAGCCACTCGCGAGATAATATGGGTGATCGGTAAATAATAATACACATTGGTGTATAATATGGTATATTGTTATTATTATATGAAACACCAAATTTGTCATTTCCAATTGGTACCCATATCAATTTATACTATTCCCTGTATTTCTTTCGTTGTATAAAGTTACTAATTTAAAAACATACGGTTCTTAAAGTTCGCCAATTTCGATTTTTCCCTAGTTTTCGCGGTAATAATTGCAGCTCCAATAAACGTAGGTATCTGATGAAATCGCAAAAAACTCCTTAAATCATTGTTGGCAAACAGGACATTAACCATCAGCGAGTATAATACCTCAGATAATGGTCCAGAAATGCGGAACATACCGGCTGTAAATCAGGTCTGAACGATCATCGAAATGTTTTAAAGCTCTCTTGCGACTTCGCCGATTGCTTTCTGATATATGGCGATATGGGGGGCGCCTTTTTGACTATAAATTGCCCGCATTACGGACTTTTAGACAAAGCCCAACAATTTCATCCTCCAGAATATTGATTTCGACCTACAGCATTGTATATTTTTTTCTCAATTGTTATTTAAATAAATAACTTTTAAACTTATTCCTCGATCAGTTTAATGTTATTGTTCATTGTGTAAATATTGAGATGAAATTTTAATCAATAAAATTATGAAATCCAAATTTATTGTAAAAATCAAAATTTTATGAATGACATTTTTAAAAATGCATGTTTGTCAAAATTGGAGGTTGGGTCGAGAGAAATTTAATAAGTGACAGTGATTGACAAGTGTTTTATCTTCGGATAAATATTGTAATATAGTTTATTTACGATAAAAAGACGATGACGTTGCAAAACAAAATATTGTGATGTTGCCAAAATGTAGTTTTTTTCTCCACCTAACGAAAACTAGAAAAGTCAATTTGATGTTAGATTGACATAATAATGAATACAAGTAGGGAATACTATTACTTACACTCTGCAGATTTGCCTAAATAATTAGTTATGAAAATAACTGTTTTTTTAATCTTAAAGAAACAATGAATTTAAAAGCACCAAATAAACTTGTAATTATTAGGCGATGATCGAATGTCAATAAACGTCAAAACAAACTGGGGAATTTTACCGGTTGATCTGACAACGCCTTGAAGTTTTGCCAACCCGTTAGTTGCAAATTGCCCTGGCTGTTGAGGATAAATTGTATTTAAGGCTGGTAAATTAATATTTATTCTGATAAGCAGGAAAGTAACTAAAAATTACATCATCGTCTTTTTATCGTAAAAATCCTATAATAAGATAGATATTAATATGAAATATCGCCACAATTGGCGCCCAGCGTGGAACACTTCTCAGTGACAGTGACAGAAACGGGTTATAATTAAAAGAATAACATCTGAAGGATTTTTGGAAAATTTTACAATGAATGAAGAAAAGATTGACATTAATAATTTGACTGTGGAAGAACTCAAAGAACTTTTAAAATTAAGAAACTTAGACACAAAAGGAAGTAAACAAACATTAGAAGAAAGATTAACTACAGCCATGGAGAAGAAAAAAACAACAAGACAAGAAAGAGGAGATAGTATCATAAAAGAAGTACGCTATTACACCGAGGAAAAAACGAAAGGTACTGAAGAATTAATGGAAATGATGAGAACAATTATGTCTGACGTGAAGAGCACAAAGGAAGACATGAAGAGCACAAGAGAAGATATGAATCAATGAAAAATTGGATAGACAAGAAGAGAAATTCGAAGAGCACTTAACAGAAATGAGAAAACAATTTGAAAAGTATAAGAAAAAATTAATAAATTACAATCAAGCTTAATTCAGGAAAGTACAGATAGAAAACAGGAAATAAAAGATATGGTGAACAAGATACGTGGAGAAGGAAAAGAACATATAGAAAAGATAGATAGAAACATTATGAAAACTAATAAAAGGATACAATATGTAGAACAAGGTATACAATTGAATTTATCGATAGCAGAAGAAATGAATCTGAAAACACAGAGAGAATTAATAAGGAAAATGGATGTAGAATTGCAACAAATTAAAGAAAATAAGAACACACAGGACTTTGAAATTTTGGAAACGGGAATAAAAGAAGACTTTAAGAAGAAAATGATGGAATTGGAAAGTGAAATTCAAAACATGAAGAATAAAGCTCAACAAAAGAATAACAATACACAAGGAATCAATTACATTTGCAATCATGGAGAAAGTAGCTTGAAATTTGATGGAGACATACGTAAAATGCATCCAAAGGTTTTTATCAGATATCTTAAGATCAAATTGAGAGATATGTTTAATATTGAAGATTTGAAAAAAACAATTAGGTCTCATTTGAATAATCAACCATTGCTCTGGTTAACATGTAATGATACAATTATTATTAATGGTTTTAACGATTTTGAAAGATTATTCATAAAACAGTATTGGGGGGAAACAGGTGAAAAGGGGAAAAGGTTATGTTAGAGAAAAATTATATTTTGGGAAATTTGATTTTAGAAAAAGTAGCAACATGAGTACCTAACTACGCACTCTCAATATTCTCTCAAGCTCAATATTTAGAACCCAGAATAAAAAAATATTATAGGTAATTAGATGTTGATAATTAATAGTCTTAGGAACTTTATAAATTGGGGTGAACTTCTACAAAGATATCTTGTTTGATTTAAAAAAAATAATAAAAAAAATAGTTTTCAAGAACTTTAGGGAATGTTGAGATGAAATTTCAATCAATAAAATTATGAAATCCAAATTTATTGTAAAAATCAAAATTTTATGAATGACATTTTTAAAAATCAATTGGCATGTTTGTCAAAATTGGAGGTGTCTAGAGAAATGTAAAAAGTGACAGTGATTGAGTGAGATTGACAAGTGTTTTATCTTCGGATAACGAACCCTAAAATAATGAAAATATTATAATAATAAGATAGATATTAAATATAAATTATCAGTAGTAATACCCCTAGGGTCTTGATAATACCGAGATAATTTTGTCATAGAGAATGCTGAAAGCGTGTTGCTTGATAATAGCCCAAGGCCGCAGGCCGAGGGCTATTATCTTTGAGCAACATGCTTGAAGGATTCTCTACGACAAAATTTTGAGTATTTATCAAGACCCGAGGAGTATTCGATAAGATAATTTTTTACTTTGTAGCTTTCAAAAAATTGATTGCCAATCTGATGTTTAATAATTTTCAATACAAACTTTATCAATTTTAATCAAATAGTATTCATTTTTATTTAAAACTACAGTTGTGAAAAGTACAATTGGTAAATTAATTGAATCGTTAGATGCAATACCTAATCTTCGCGACATTTTTAATCCAGTTGTCAGTTTGACGTTTAATTAATGTTTAATAAAAAGTAAACACCAAACTGAAAACACCACATGTAGGGTATTATCGCTGTAATACAGCGGTGATTGGATGAAATTTGACACATGACTTGAAATTAAGTAATTTGATTGGTTACTATATCCAGTAAAAAATTATCACCACAATATATAATAACTTTCCAGAAAAGTGGGGTTAGATATTATTGTGAAAATAACAAAAAGAATAATGAATATACCACAAGAAACATACAGTAGATATTTTGAATTAAATATGTCTAAGGGCCGGTTTTACAAGAGATATTTATACTGGGTATAGTTATTCTGGGAATAAAGTTATACCAGAATTTTTACCTTGTTTAAAACTAGTTGGTTTTACGTTGCTTTTTTACACCGGTATAGCAATTATTGGAGTAACCTAGTATACCTAGTATAAATCTCTCTTGTAAAACCGGCCCTTAGTGTCATTTATTAGTGTATATTGTTTCAACTCTCCAATTCTCAATAAAATTACCAAAATTGCGTATTTTTTGTCAGTTTCTTAAAAACTCCATGTGTTGAACATATTACTACGTATAAAATACCTAACTTGTTTTTCTAGGCGCTTTCTTTGCCGGTGTTTATCTAATTATTCATAGTTTTTCGAATTTGTCAGCATATTGCGCTTATAAAACCTGTGGCCAAAAAGGGCCGTATGTTTGCAGTGTATTTATCACCGGGACCCCTGATTGCGCCATTGTCATGATAATTTAATATCCTAATACATTTAACGACACCCTAATTTCACCCTCGCACTAAAAGCTTAGGAAGGGGCACCCGCCAGAAAGATTGTAGATAGAAAAGATTTCACGGTCGTTTCGTTACTCTTATAAAAATTAGAGAGATTCGATGCCTTACAAATTTATATATCGGAAAAAAAATAAATAGCTATTTTCATATTCACTGAAGCTAACATCAGGATCTATATTCATTAGCTATTATCAGTAACATGCTTTACTGAATACGACAATTTAGAGGAAACTGTAATTAAGCATACTTAGGGCTTTTTCAGACGGTGCGACTGCGATGCGATTTTCCGGTTGCAGCATTTCGTATCGCATTCGCAGAAAGCTTTCACACAAGACGATACAATTTTTTCTACAACGATTTAAAAATAAAACATTGTGCGCAGTGTTGTCCAGGTGATCTTCGCAGTTAGTTGAGTGTATTTGCAGCATGTATAATAGAAGAATTATTTTATTGGCATTGTTACATCGAAGGCGAAGGAAACGTAAAATTATTGCTAGATGTAACAATCGAGTGAATCGACGTTACTGGGTACATCCACTTTTGCAAGTAAGATACGTCGAAGGAGCTTTTTACACTATTTTTGAGAAATGGAGACTACATGAAGACAAATTTTTTAATGATTGATAATAATTTTTTACTTTCGAATTACAATATCAACGTTCAATTACTAACTTGCTCGTCTAAGAAGTAATACAGTGTGGAAACCACTTATGGAATAAAATTCTTTATGTCATTATTTTAGAAAATTATGAAAAATGCCGAAACACGTCAACTTTCGAATTGAGTTGTGCGTACAAAAATTTAAATGTACAGGGTGATTCACGCAAGTATGCCATAGTCGGTGTTGTTTTTTTTAATGAAACACCCTGTATATTTGCATATTTTTGAGATCCTCTTAATGAGCCGATTCCAACAAACTAAATAATGTATGGTCAATTATGAATTATACAGGGTGAAATTTTAAAAATTAATAATTTATTACACTTGAAATATTGGTACTTTTTTAGATTAGCTAAATATGGATTTATCAAAAATCTGAGCTAACTAATTATTAGACGTATTTGTATATTAAACAAAACTTGCTACGCCCATGAATTTTATCATAAATACCTAAAAATTGCCTAAAAACGCCAATAATTAGACAAAATCGGTAAATAATGTGGATTGTTTTAAATCGGTAAATAATGTGGATTGTTTTCTATTCTGTCAGTTGTTGATGTCTTGACAGTTTATACTGAAAAAGTAAAATCTTTGTCAAACACTCTTTTCTTGTCGACATAACAATAAAATATTTAACTGAGACTCACCGAATTGAGATTTTAATGATGATCGGGTACGGGGATAACTGCAGAAGTCAAGTTGAAGTGGCAAACTTATTTAATCACAGGTATCCCGAATTGCCTAATATTTCACAAAGTACTGTGTCTAAAATTCATGCACAATTCAGAGAACTTGGATATGTCAAACCATTGAAAAGAAAACCACACTTCGTTGAAGATGATATGAAAGTGGATATTTTGTTAAGTGTCGAAGACAATCCAACTTCAAGTACACGTCAAATTGCCCGTGAAAATAATCTTAGTCATACAACTGTTCTAAGATGTCTTCATAAAGAAAAACTTCATCCCTACAAATTAACTTTTGTGCAGGAGTTAACGGAAGACGATCCAGATCGTAGAATGGATTTCTGCGGAAGATTGATGAATAAGCTGGCATAAATGAGATAGCTCTTGGTACCATTCTTTTTTCTGACGAATCAACATTCACATTGAATGGAGAGGTAAACCGACAGAACTGTAGATATTGGTCAGCAGAGAATCCTAATTGGATACGTGAGACACATACTCAGTACCCTCAAAATGTGAACGTTTGGGGGGCGACCATATTATTGGTCCTATATTTATAGTTGGGTATTTGACAGCTGAAAAATATTTAAATATGCTTAGAAATGAAGTTATTCCTGCGTTGGCAAACTTATATCCCAACGCAATAGATCCTAGCTTACCGAATGAAAATGTTTGGTTCCAGCAAGGCAAGGCAACACCCCATTATGCTTTAATGGTAAGAACTTATTTAGATAAAATCTTCCCCAATAAATGGATTGGACGAAAAGGTACTATTGAGTGGCCAGCTAGATCGCCAGACCTTACGCCGTTAGATTTTTTTCTGTGGGATTATCCCAAGAACAAAGTATGTGCAACACAACCAACTAGCATTGTAGACCTCAAAGACAGGATAACTACAGAAATACGGAATATTTCACCTCAAACTTTAAACAAAGTTAAGGAGGAGTTCTATAGGAGACTGGGCTATTGCCAACAACTAGGTGGAGAACATTTTGAGCATTAATTTTAGTGTATTAAAATCAAATACATCAGGTATTTTATGTATGTGTTTAATAACTGTAAAAATAAAAATTTCACCCTGTATAATTCATAATTGACCATACATTATTAGTTTGTTGTAATCGGTTCATTGAGAGGATTTCAAAAATATGCAAATATACAGGGTGTTTCATTAAAAAAAAACACCGACTATGGCATACTTGCGTGAATCACCCTGTACATTTACATTTATTTCCACATAACGCACAACTCAATTCAAAAGTTGACGTGTCCCGGCATTTTTTATTAATTTTCTAATATAATTACATAAAGAATTTTATTCCATAAGTGGTTTCCAGACTGTATAAGCAACACTGCAATTTTATTTTACTGATACATGTCGCGACAAGCAGCGACACGTCTGGAAATGTGCATTTATTTTAGTGGTTGGTTTAATATCGCACGGAAAAAAATCGGGCGGTATCTGACCAACAAACGCACTGTCTTGCGATTTAAAAAAATGCCGCACTAAGCGTCTTGCGTGAAAGCTTTCTGCGAATCCGATACAAGATGTCGCAAACGTAAAATCGCATCGCAGTCGCACCGTCTGAAAAAGCCCTTATAGTTACAAACCGATGGATTTGCGTCTAAAATTTTGATTTGCGGTTGGAGGTGAGGATGTCGTTGTGGTCACGATTTTAACATCTCCTCCACTTAGGGATATGTATTGATTGCGATTTCAGTGTCATCTTCAGAGCTCCGGAACGGAGAATATCTACCTTATACTGATGATGCGCAAATACGCCAAAGCCAGTCTTCAAGTGTCCCTTCTAACTGCAGCTTGTAGATCATACCGACCTCGTTTAACTTAGAGATGTAATTCAATGTATGTCGAGGCATATAGCCCGAGAAGTAGTTATCTCTTTCTATTTGAACGGTAATGAATCAATATTCTATATCCAAATACTATAATAGTTTCTGTGTAATATTCCAAAATAAACAAGTATCGTGAACACGCTGAAAATTCTTAAATAATATGAAACATTTTAAAGCAACTATTTATTTCCCTCGATTTCTTCCACACAATTAATAGTGTGCATTTTTAGGAGAAGGGGTCGACTTAATGCAATTATCGAAATTAGGTGGATGTTTATGGGTGTATGGGGTCGTGACATAACATGCTTTAACTAGATTATAAGGGGTGGTTTCCGTTTTGTTAGACTAAGTACGGCAATTATACGCTTTTGTAATTATTTGTGTCATTGAACAAATGTTAATATATTGTATGGGTGTTTTTACGTACGTCAAATAATATTTGTTATAATAAGCAATAGTGGACCATTAAGAGTAACTGGCTTTTGTACAGCCCTGTATGAATAAAAAATATTTATTTACTGTGCTTGGCTTGTTAACGAAAGTTAATTATTATTTACTAAAGCTCAACAGAATTCTGGGTTACATATTTATTTGCATAAAATAAAATGCAGCCCCGCTCAATTTAACTGCCACGAACTTTTGTTTGCATCAGGCGTAAATGAAATCTGAATGAAATATGGTATGTTATCTTTCTTCTATCCAAGTCAAATGTTTGACGATTTCTCCCAATTATTGAATTCATATTTAAAACAACAAAATCTGACTTGTTCTTTTTTGTATTCATACATGTTTTTTACGTACATTTTTGTTAAGTTTAATTATCAAATGTACCTATGTAAAGAAAAAAGAATTGAAAATTGTAAAATGTTAATTTTATTACCCCAGCAGTATATTCGCTATACAGGCCATGGTTTTAGATCAAAGAAAACAAACAACCATTACAGATAAACTAGCTGAACGTCTTATGCCCACTTGCACCGTATTCGCTAACTCACTGTTTAAAATAACACACTGTTAAAATTTAAATAATCGAATAAATTGCAATCACTTGCACCGTAATTTAAGGGTTCTTGGTTCAAATAAACTTATCAATCTGGGGAAGTTTTGCTAAATTACAATCGGTTGGTACTAACACCTAACTTCAGTCTCGTCAGACAATGATATTTTGAGGTTATATTTCGGATATACATGAAAATAAGATAACTGGTAGTTGTGTGTGGGGCGTATAATTGGAAAAAAATCTTCACCAATACTTTAAATTATTAGAAATGTATTCTCTCAATGCTCAAAAAGAATTTTAACAAAAAAATGACTGTGCCAGTCGATTTCTTGTCCAAATATACCCCATTTGGCCATTTAAACTCCTCTATTTAAAATTTGCCCCTGAAACGATTGATAGTAATTGTAAAGCTCTTGCTCTTGAATTGTTTCCATTATTTTTACTTCAACAATTTATAAACTAATAACTGAAACAAATGTTCGCAGTAAAAGGGTCTGTTGAGGGTGCTACCTTAAAATTTCAGTTGAATATTCATAGATTTGTGGTATTTACAATATATTCCTATAAAGGAAAATGTCTGCTTCCAAAAAATCCATTTTTTGGATTCGCCCAGTTATTTTTTGACGTTAGTCACATCAGTTTTGTATGTTTTTTAGGTTAGAATTCATACTACTGTGGTTTATATACGATTTAAGCCTCCAAAATCGGTGGCTTAGTTTAACAGTGGCTTAAAAGAGTTTAATCGTGGCTTAAATTGCGATGCAAGTCAAAATTCAATATTAACTAATAGTTGAATTAATAATAACTACTGTTATAATGACGGTTTAAGATATTCAAAAATCAAAAATATTCGACAGTAAATGATTGCGTCAAACACAACCTTAAATATCAATAATAACATGAATGTCGGTATGAAACATCGTTTGTAATGCCAATGGCATGAGATGATCGTTACGAGGCGACACAGATAAACAAGACCGATTTTAGTTTCTGCGCAAGACAGTTGTCAAACTTCATGTGGCTTCTTCTTCTGTGAAACGGAGTCTATTCCTAGGCACAGCTTCAAAAAGTTCGTCCTTGCTTCTGAGTATACGGACTATATAATCTTAGTTGAAATTTGACCCATTACTTTTGATTCACTCTTCATACAAATATTTTTGTTTGTTACAGGTTGTGGTCCAGGCCATGCTTTATTAGGAAAAACCAGAAGACCAAGGACAGCCTTCACATCCCAACAGCTATTGGAACTAGAAAGACAATTTAGGCAAAACAAATATCTATCAAGACCCAAAAGATTCGAAGTGGCCACTACTTTAATGTTAACAGAAACACAGGTATTTATTTAAACTCTTTTATATTATCTTCATCCAGTCAAGGAGGTGAATTGTAGACAGTCACTTAAAGTCAATTTTGTTGTGTCAAATCCCAACTTTCTTAAATTTGCAAAGAGTTTCAAGTCGATTGTAGAGCATTTTCTAATTATTTTTCGATATCTTGAACATTTTTACTTCATTGATTTGATTATATTCACTTAGGCTCTTCAAAAATCAATCAATTAAATAGATCATTTTGTCAGATTTGTTATCGTTCGTGTCATTAATAAATATAACTACGTATAAACATACTTTATTAATATTAGCGATCAATGGAATGGAATGCTGTCAAATAAAAATTCCCTTTCAATTAAGCAAAGTAAGAAAAGTTCAAACATTAAAATGTTATCAAGGATGGAATAACGGAGGGAAAATGCGGCAGAAATTTGATAAACGGCCGTCATATTTGGAGCAGTTAGTCAAGTTAATCGTGAATTATAACTTCTGTCTGTTTGTTTGATGTTGTTCTTAACTCCAGTCATAACTCTTAGGAGAAAGAAAACAGTTTTGATTCAAAACGGAATCGTTGTGTATATAAAATATTTTACGTACTTGAGAGCCGAGATATTCTGTAAGCGGCAAAACATAATATACAGGGTGTTTTCAAATGACACTCACAACGTTTGCATGTAGGTACCTCTCGTAAAACTGGACAAATTTATATAAGGATTGAGGGGACCAGCCTATTTACTTTTCGAATTAAATGGTATAATTTTATAACTTTAAAATGGATGAAATAATTGATTTGACATTTGGCAGGCGTTTTTTAAATGTAAAAGGTCATATTTTGATGAAAAAACGTATCGGGCTCATTTACATATACTTTTTTTATTTTACCATTACGAAGAGCACATCATTTTGAGGCTCTGTGCAAAAAATTAGACGTCATCGAGACTCCTAAGTCGCCTAAAAAAATTATAAACATCGCTCCTCTCCGAATTTCAGGCGTGACGTCGTCTCGTTGAGAGAGCGGACATCCCGCCGATCGGTTTTCGGTTAGATGACTACTTAGCTAGTAACAGTAGGTATTTTGCTAGCTTATATGCTTATTACTTATTATACATTTTAGCAAACTCTAAACAGTGTTATGTTTGTGAAATAAGAACGTTTAGAAATAATTTAAACTATTCGACACAATGGACCAAAACCAGAGTAAAAAGCTATAAATATTGTGCGGTTCCAGAATGTAAAAGTACTATACGATTAAAACATCTAACAAAACATCTATTTCTATTAATAGGAATGCAAAAAAAACGGAAGCAATGGCAGAAAAGCATAAAAATACTTAAAGCATTCACTGATAAGTCAACATACTTTGTGCATTTTTAGGATTTAATTTTTCTTCAATAAGAATTGTTATAAATTACATTATAATATACGTTGTGAATCCATATTAAGAGGGTTATTGAAAACCACACGCTTGTATTAATCTAAATTTTTTCAAATACGTAGATGATATTGTTCTTATAGCTTGTGGTGTTATTAATGTTCAAAATTATTCAATAAAATAATGGGTCAGTTCTTCACAAATTAAATTTTATTAAATAGGTACTGCTTTTTTCCAAAAAACAGGTAATCTTTTTCAGTAGATCATCAACAAAACTGGCGTATATTATGTTTTAAAAGAAATTATTTTATTTGATTCAAAGTCCGGATCAGCTAACAAATATCGCTTTTTTTACCAGTTAGGTGAATGTGCATTTGGATATGATGTAAATATTTGGAACTATTATTACCTGCTCCATCAAAATAAGTTTTTCTTGTTTTTTTCAACATTGCAAAAATTGCAATTTTTTACTGAGTAACCTATAGCGTTATATCCGTAACTTTGTCCACCAGACCAGGAATAAAATAAAACATCTGGAATCACCCTGTATATCATTTGAGAGAGCATGTATTTTTGAAAATATTGACATTTTTAATCATTCTGGCCGGAGAACAGCCAAAAACGATGTGTCACATAGTATAATATAATAATTTAATAAACTAGTGTTTTTAAAAAACTTCATAATCATTAGCAAGTCCAGTTCTGGAAGATTTAATGAGTCTGCTTTTTTAAAGTTAGGTCCACGCATTTTATTTTATCCACACAAAATTTTGCGAGTTATTCAAAATAAATAAATTCTACGCGAGGCACGTTACAGTCAGAAGTTTAATGTTTGTGCACATTAACTTTCATATGTGGTGACGTCACAGTCATAGTCTTCGCCCTGCTACGGTATGCTTTTTTAATTGGTTTTATTAGGAGAACGACATATTCTATTGACATGAAATTTTCAGAATCATATTTTTATCCTTAGTACTTTGTTTTACGACAGTTAAAAATGATTTAAAAATTTTAGTAAACGATCTTGATCCAGTAGTGTATCTACATTTAGAAGAATATGTCACCATTCCTCTCCCATTTTTTTCATCACTGGCGTTTCAAGCTATATTTATTTTATTCAGTATTCCTCGATAGTTTTCACGTGAAAAACGCATTAACCTTTACATATAAAAAAATTAGTAATTATCAAGATATTTAATGTTTTCGTCAAGTCTGCAGCATCAATTTTTAATAATGAAATAAAAAAAATATTTTTCTTGTATTTTTTTTATTACTAGCAAACTACTAATGGTTAGAATATGTAGCAGAAACTAATTTAAGTACCTAATAGCAATGCATCTAAAACATTGGGAGAAGTCTGTTGAAAATATTTGTCCAAACTTGTGATTTTATATTATTAAAAAGTGATGTTGCAGACTGAAAACATTAAATATCTTTAAAGCTACAAGTTTTTGTATATGTAAAGGTTATGCGTTTTTCACGAGAAAACCGTTTTGAGGAATACAAAATAAAATGAAAATAGCTTCAATTGCCAGTGGCGTGAAGAATTGGAGAGGAAAGGTGACATATTCTTCCAAATATACACCACTGGATCAATAATTGAAACATGTTTTTCCATCAAAATATGCTCTTTTTCATTTAAAAACAATCTGCCCTCAATCATATCATTTTGTCCAATTTTACGAGAGGTATCTACATGCAAACGTTGTAAGTGTCATTGTATATAGAAATATATTTTTTTGCTCGAGATCGTATGTGTGATATAAAAAAGATTACTCATGAATTTCTGAGATTATAAAATTAATTAAAGGATTGAGGATCTGTCAAAGGAATTTGAAAAGATTATTTTACAGAATTTACACTCTTCGGTGATAAGATATTCATATTTTTAAAAACTAAAAACTAGTGCTGATAATTTAACCCTCGCTTATCAGCCCTTTGTATCAAATTCACTTCACAGAACGTGAACGGTCGAATATCTCAGCGAATTCAAGAATCATTTTTGCGAATATTGCAAGATTTTTAAAAATTTTCTGGACAAGTTTTCAACTATTTTTTATTATACAATTTTCTCGCTTATAATGCTAGTCAAATCGAAATGTCTTCAATTTTAGAATATATTTCAGCAGAACAAAACAAAACATTTCTTGAAAAAAAAATTCTATCAAAGCGTGTCTATTGTTTTAACTATTTTCATCAAATCTACTCGGATCATTCTGTATAGTAAAATAAAAATTACGGTGTTACGAATTGGAGTCCATCGTTTTGAAAAGTGTAATTTTGTTCCAGGTAAAAATATGGTTTCAAAATCGTCGTATGAAATGGAAACGAAGTAAGAAGGCGCACCAAGAAGCGAAATCATCCAAAGAATCCACGGACAGTAAATCACATCAATCAAATTTAAATTCTGTAAATCCCAACAGTTACAAATCATGTTCCTCCATATCGAGCCCGGAAACCTCCGAATGTCCCATTTCACTAGAAACTAATCCCGAATCGGGAAAAAATCAAGAAAGCGAGTCTCTATATCGACCTTACGTCGTTTAAGGGTAGAAGAAAACTATGTAGGATTAACAAATTGTAAATATATCATAATATCGCTCAATGTCAATAGGAGTGTTATTTTTTAAAGCGAACGGTATGTAGTTGATTAAATGTCGATAAGTTGGCAACCACGTACCTAGAATGCATTGAAAAATATTTATGGGATGTTTCCAAAGTGATTTCAGAAAGTATCAATGTTTACTAGATCTTCTAACCACAAATATTATCGGGTATGATATTCTTTTTTCGCCTACCTCACCAAAATAGGGCGGAAAGTATTGCTTGGCAGACCAAGGGCCGAAAATTCTTAACTTGAGTTTTTCACCATCTGTCCAGTGGTGAATTTACAGTATGGGCAGTCGGGGCTAGTACCCAGGGCGGCAAAGTTTGGAAAGTGTTATCAAAATTGCCCGATATTATTAATTAATTCTAAATAATTTAAGAAATTCAAATCACGCATTATTTGTGAAATCGAAATTTTGTAAATTATAATTTTGGTACTTGTAGTATAAATTGATAATCAAAATAATTTAATTTATTTATATCCTTGAAGATTTGAAATAATGATATTTGATTTTTTCAACTTCTGGAATTGGAAAAATTTCATTTTTTAAGAATTAAACTTTAATTAATCGATGAATTTATAAAAAATCGAATAATTTATCGGTAACAATTATTAATTTTGATTGAAAAGAAAAATATTTTATTTTTAAATCAATTAAACTTGCATGCTGCCACCTAATTTATATAATAAATTTTCTTCAATAAATTAGTTATTTCAATTTTCAAAAATTAAGATATCAAAATCATGAATTTGAGTATCTGTATCTGTAGAGTGGGGAGGGTGAGTGTGGAGGCTCACAGCACTTAGGCCACATGTGACCCATTGTACATCCTCCCGAGGAGTTGTCTTCCTAGGTCATTGTCCATCCTGTCCTTCTCGGGAAGGTGGACAGGTCACTAGGAGACATCTCCTTTATATCGGCAGGTGTAGGCCAAGACTCACCGAACACACACTCTCTTATTGACGATAACTCCGGACACTCGCATAAGACATGCCTGACAGTTTTATCTTCCTGTTCACACATCCTGCATAGAGGTGTGTCCACTAGCCCCATAGTATGGAGGTGTTTCCTCAGTTGACAGTGACCAGTCAGAAATCCTACTGTTAAACGTAGGTTTTTCCTGGTCATCGCCAAATATTTCTTCGGCGCCAGCTTTCCAGGGTCGCCCAGGGTGATCCTGGCAAGACTGCATCCTTTGATTTCATCCCATCTCTTAAGGGATTGAGCAAGGGTGTAACGCTTGGCTAGTTCCGCAATTGTCGAAGTCGTTAGGCCGTAGGTGTCACTGGGTCCTAGAATTTTTAGTCCAGCGGCTTCCCTGGCTAAAGAATCAGCAATGCGATTTCCTTTACTCCTGTCGTGCCCTTTAACCCACCGCAGGATAATATTGTTATCTGCCGAGGCGTCAGCTAAATCTTGGTGGCACTCTAGTACTAGCCTCGATATAACACGTTGTCTGTTCAAGGCTAATAGGGCTTGTCTACTATCAGTGCAGATTGTTATGTTTTTGCCAGAAATTCCTCTTCTGGTTAGTTCTTTTGTGGCAATTGAGATACCAGCCAGTTCTGTTTGAACCACGCTGGTATTGTTTCCCATTCCCCACTTAATCTTTAGGCCTAGTGCTCTCGAGTAAACTCCACATCCTGAGCCTTCTTTCATTTTTGAGAAGAAAAATATTTTATTTTTAAATCAATTAAACTTGCAACTGTGCATGCTGCCGCCTAATTTATATAATAAATTTTCTTCAATAAATTAGTTATTTCAATTTTCAAAAATTAAGATATCAAAATCATGAATTTGAGTAAAATTTCAGTAATTAGATGGGGCGGCATTTTCTTCAGTGCCCAGGGGCGGCAATAAGTTTAAATCCGGCCCTGCATCTGTCACTTGATTACTTTGGCGTTTCACGTCAATCTTTCAATTAAACGTGAGATTATGTCAAAGTTTTTGGTTATATTTTACTATTTTTTGGTTTATTCGATAGGCGAAAAATAGTTGCGTGTTACACATGCGGGAAATGCTTTAGCAGCCTTTAACTATCAGCTGCCCTAACCCATTTTCTGCCATTGTGACACAATATACTACTAAATGCATCAATTTTTCTTTATTCAAACATTTCAAACCATCCAAACTTTATCTTTAACGCCGTTTGCAGCCCCAAATTAAAACGGAATGTGTTTAATGTTATGCTTAAGTACGTGGTTACTACAATTTTCAATCTTTGAATACCGAAAAATACGAATCTTTACTTTTCTGTTTTTTCCTAAATAGAATTTTCAGTGATTGAATTTTCGCGACTATTTCACGCACTTATCAATCAGGAGCTCTAGGCAAGTTCGGATTATGGATAACACCAAACTTGACTCTTGATCCTGAACCTGGTCAAGTTCGGTCAAGCTCATGTTTTTGGTATGAGCTCCCAGGACAAGATCGTGGACCCAGTGAATAAAAATATTCCATACACATTTTCTATTTTGTTGAAAAACGTGAGAAAATTATGTCATTTTTAACGGTTTTAATCGTTTGTAAATATAGAATAGAATTCTACGAATCAAAATTTATTTTACAAATCGTACAGATAAGTGTTTCTCGGTATAAATGAACTTACATTTTTTTCCAATGAATTTTGTAGCATAATGTACAATGTGTAAATAATATTTATTTAAATTTCAACCATTTGAGGTTGTAATTGGATCTCTTAAGTTGTAAGTACTACCTCATTATTTTTTACGTGTTTCAATGTCAATATTTGAGGTTCCTAGACAGAGATGGACTTTACTTTTTTATTGTTGGCAACGAGTTATTCGCAGATAAAGATATTATCAAGAGATAAGATGCTTTCGTTCAAGTTAGTAACAAAATTTCAACAAATGAAAAATAAGTGACTTTTTCAAAACTTTAATATACAGGTTGGCTCTTTAGTGCGATAAAGTCCAATATCTTGTAAATCCTCAAAGATATTCGAATAAAATTTTCACCAATTGTAGACAGCGTAATGGCTCATATCAAAGAATACACCAGCTTAACAAAAAGCAAAGCTTCTGATCCTTATTTGTAAGCGCATGTCTGAAAGGAGCCATTTGTATAATAAGTTACTTGTCATACTTCACTTTGTCGACCAATTATATCGCCGATATTTGAGAATTTGATCATTTCCTCAGTGTATTTACTAAGTTATCTGTCAACGTCGAGATCTCTCAAGGTCATAAATTTATGTTACCAAAACATCAAAGAGTTTGCGTCGCGTCGGGCTTCGCTTCTTGTTAAGCTGGTGTATTCTTTAGGAGCGGGTAATATACAACACGGCTCCACCCACCACCTCAAATTTCGTAGTTGAGGTGCCCATGCGTCCAAGCAGCTTTTAACCTTCTATTCGATATGTATCTGAATGTGAGCTGATTAGCGCAGTTGGTAGGGTATTGAGCTTACAACTCAGAGGTCGTAGGTTCGAAATCGGGTTAGGTGCTTGGTTTTTTTGTTTTTTTTTTTAGTTTTTTATTTCTTATTTTTTGATATTTCTATACATAGCTACACTTTGATCAACCGGGTTTGTGCCTAGGTTTTCTTGTTTTTTTTAGTTTGTTATTTCTTATTTTCTGATATTTCTATACATAGTTACACTTTGATCAACCGGGTTTGGGCCTGGGTTTTTTTTAGTTTTATATTTCTGATATTTACATATTGATTTGAAGTGAAGTGAGTGACACTGACAAGTTTTTCGATATAAATGTAGTGCAGAATCTCCCGCCATTAACCCAATTACTTGGACTTGCGCAGTTGATGGAGCCGTGTTGTATATTTACCCGCTCCTTATTCTTTGCCCATATTTTAAAATCAGTCGCAATTGTACGCGCCAGATCAAAGTTACACTTTTTTAAAAGGGGCACACTGTATTCTACTTCAAACTCAAATTCTACTTATACAGTGTATTTAAAAAGTTCTTACCACTTGTTCTTGAAAATCGTAATGAGTCAATGCCCCGTATACGTTAAGCTGCACAATTTGAAATTAATATGTTACTTTGATAGTCTTCTAATATCATTATTCACTAGACCTGCTTCCATTTCTAAGAAACCGTACACAGGGCGAGCCAAACTCGAATACATCGTCTTCACAATTTTTGTAATAGATCACTCTGCATTTCATATCGAAAAATTAAAGTTACTATACTTACTTCAAATTTGATCAAGTATTCCCTATACCCAAACTGATTAGTTTTAGTGCACGCCTCGAGAGCTTATTTTCCCGACAGATTCCTCCCACCACGTCAAATTTAGTAGTTGAGGTGCGCATGCGTCCAAGCAGCCTTTAACCTTCTATTCGATGTGACTGAATGTGAGCTGATTGGCGCAGTTGGTAGGGTATTGAGCTCACAATTCGGAGGTCGTAGGTTCGAAACCCGATTAGGACCTGGGTTTTTTTGTTTTTTTTAGTTTTTTATTTCTTATTTTATGATATTTTTATACATAGTAACACTTTTATCAACCGGGTTTGGGCCTGGGTTTTCTTGTTTTTTTTTAGTTTTCCATTTCTTATTTTCTGATATTTACATATTTACTTCAATATTACTAGTAAATTTGGCAACGCTGGAATCTGTCGGGAAAATCAGAGAAAATTAGCACGCCGCGTCAAGAAATGGAAGGGATAAAATGTAGATACGCACACAATTCATTACAGCATCTGTCATTTGTCACTTTTCGATCATTTAAATTGTTATTCTACGCAATGTGATATTTAAAAGAGTGCTGGATTGCTGATTATATTATTTCAACGAAAAGAAATGCAATTTAGTATTGCTGTATGTACAATGTTACTTATTCAATGGGATTTTCGTTCAAGGTTGTACTTTTAGTTTTTTAAATGGTCAATAATTGTCAAGCAGCAATCAAAATTGAACATATTTTTTCGTCTAACTTTATTTGTACAAATATAAATAAATGAATGAGTGTTACTTGTTAGAAAGGAATAGTTACAGGGTTAGTCATAAAAGTAAATGTAATACTGCAAACGGCAAACGTTAGGGCGAGCGATCGCGCAGGTATAGACTCTAGACCCAACTAAATTACTATCAAAAATTATTCAGACATTCACAAACGCCTACAGAATTGGGGGACAACTAATGATACGCCTCTGTACAATTTATATGTCTTGCAAGAGCTGTAGTGGGAGGTAACATTGAGAATGAGTTTGTGCGCATGGGGGCGGGGTCGCCATCAAGTTTGTAGCTTGCAGTATCATTTTTCATAGTTTATGTTCGTTTTTTTCATAACATCGATTTATCAGACAAGTCCGTCTCTGTTTCCAATGTAATTAAGATAAAAATGTAATAAATAAAAAATTTATGAAAGTTCTATGTTTTTTTTTTCATTTTTCAACCTACGAACGATCTAAGATTTGAGTACATAGTGGTTCGACGATATTGATAACGTATTTGATTTGATCGGATTTCGACATATTAGTCGTAATCCCCGTTCTAAATATGTTGATATTATTTATATGACGTTGAGATATTCTAGATTATAATTCTATTTACAGATAACAAACGATTAAGTGAAAATTAAATTATTACCTGATCAAATTAGAATTGGCACATTTATCGAATTATATCTACGTGCTTATTTATTTGTTTTGGAAACCATTATTTATATTCTATTAATCTTTGATTCGCGAAATTTAGTCTTAATTAATAATATACCAAGGTGGTGAAGACTATTATTATTGATCGAGCACCAAAATGTTTTCGGAATAAGGTGCGAGGCTTATAAAATGTTTTCACCACCGTGGTGTCTATACATTTTTTCCACAACTAGCCATATTTAAGACAAAATTAAAAATAATTCACAAACGCACCACGAGAAGCGTTCACCCCGTCGTCTGACTGACAAGTACACTGTCAGTTTTCGATATATTATGAACGTACTCGTTATGTCATCAGTAATTTTGTCCACGACCACATAATAATAAGTCAATATTTTACCTCCTAACTAAAGGTATATGGTACCCATATATCAACTGTCGTGAATTATGGTTCATAATACACTGTAGTGTATTATGGTTCATAATTCACGACTAGAGATGGGGGTACAATATGGAATAAACTATTAAATCTGTGTATTTTGTTCAGGAAATTTGTTTCTGACATATATCGTATCTATAAAATATTGTAATTTTTAGTATTGATACTTTTCATAACGATACTTTCTAATATTAAGTATTTTAAAACAATATATTTATAACGGTACGTTGTATTGATACTTTCTACAGTATCGCCCATCTCTATACATGTCAAATTATTTGAAGTAGCTGCCACAACATTTTGAGGTTAGTAATATGCCAAATCGCTACTGACTTTTATTTATTAATAAATAAATTAGTGTCGTGGACAAAGTATAGTATTCTACTCGCAATTTATGGCCATAATTCACTTGGGTGACTTGCACCCCTCGCCTGCGGCTCGTGACGCAAACGTCACCCATCGTGAATTATGGCTATCATAAATTGCTCGTTTAATAACATACTATTTGGTTGAGCTCGAATTTTAAGCTAATGGCATTTTCATTCAAATAATTTTATCTTGATAGGTATGTATGTATGTGTGATTTTTGGGGTGACATTCACTGAGACCTAAAAGGTCTATTGTGCCCCCTTACTTCTACTCAGTTTCTGAGGAGAGTCTCAGAAACTAGTAGTTCCTTTAGTCCTATTTCCCGGAGGAATTTTAGGATGTCTGCAGGCTTCAACTTAGGCAAATGTTCCTCTTCTATCCAGTAATCTCCCAGGTGCTGTGCTCTAGGATTCTGGAGTGCTGTGCAGTTGGAAAGTATGTGGATGGAGGTTTCTTCTTCCATTCCACAAAATCTGCATTCTTCTTCCTCCACTATTTTGAGCTTTTTCAGGTGCCCATTCAGGCGACAATGTCCCGTTAGGATCCCTGTCAAAACTCTTAGCGCAGTTTTACTTTGACTTATGCATTCTTTTGATCTCAACAGGTTGTAGTCACCCAGAAGAGTCTTTGATTGTATAAGCCCTACTAGATCTTTCCAATGGTCAGATCTTCTCTTTTTCTCGGCATTACTTATTTCTTCCAATATTACATTGGAGCTGATTCCGCAAAAGGGTTCGGGCCCCCAGAAAGGTATTTCAGTCCCTCTCTTTGCTAGTTTATCTGCTATTTCATTTCCTTCTATTCCAGTGTGTCCTGGAATCCATAGTAAGGTGACTATGTTGTTCTCGCCTAGTTCATTGAGTTTGTCTAGGCATTCCCACACCATTTTGGAACTGATTACACAAGAGCTCAGTGCCTTAATGGCTGCTTGACTATCCGACATTATGATAATCCTTTGTCTTCTGTATCCTTTATCAATATTGAACTGGGCGCACTTTCTTATGGCGTGGATTTCCGCTTGAAAGATACTTGGGGTTTTTCCCAAGCTTTCAGAGTGTTTGGTTCCTGGCCCGAACACTCCTATCCCAGTTCCTTCTATTGCTTTTGAGCCGTCTGTGTACCATTGAATGGCATTCTTTCCAAGTCTGGTAATGGTATTTGGATCCCATTCCTTCTTGTTGCTCATTTCCGTAACGAATTTCTTTGAAAAGTTATATTTTTTCATCATACCGTCTTGTGGCATGTCCCAGGTTGTCTGATTTCTAAGAAGTGAGGAGGTGTTTTTTTTTAATGATTCCCTCTCTACTTAGTCTGTATCTTGTTCTTTCTGCAACACTTTCCACCACCATATGTAAAGGGGTGAGGTTGAGAATCACTTCCATGGCCGCCGTTGGGCATGTTCTCATTGCTCCTGTTATGCATATACAGGCTAGTCTTTGAATTTTGGAGAGGTTTTCTCTCGTCGTCAATAGGCTAGTTCTACTACACCAGGCAATGGCTCCATAAGTGATGATTGGTCTCACTATGGCAGTGTACATCCAGCTTAGGATTTTTGGGTTACAGCCCCAGTTTGCTCCTGCCAGATTTCTGCACACCATTATAGCCATTTTTGCCTTGTATGTAATCTCCTTTTCGTGTTTGTTCCACAGGAGTTTACTGTCTAAAGTTAAACCTAGATACTTGACTTCTTGTCTCCATTCAATCTCGTTCCCATCTTGATAGGTAATTTCAAGCAGCAAATAAGTTGAAGACAATCTCCTGGATATACAAAATTGTGTTGCACAAGTTCTTGTTGAACTACTATCCCTGAATTCCCAAAATATTTGAACTTGTCCATTATTGACCTAAGTTAATAATAGAAACAATTACTAACCACTAATAGAGAAATCAAACTTCTCAGTTGGCTAGAAGAACCAATAATTGTCAACTTCACTGCTAGTAGTGGAAAAAATGATATTTTATAGTTCATGAGTTACAGTTACATTAACAATATAAACCTTGAGGTATCTTTAAGATAAAGCTAATATAGCTAATCCAACAGTTTGCATTACTATTCAGAGTGGATTGTTTTACATTTCTTAAGGTAATCAATCAACAAAATTCCATTTATATTTACAGATCCTCGAAATAAGGTTTTTGGTATACTTGGTTTAAGCTGTGCATCTGCTGACCCCTTTGTAAGTATGTTAGGCTTGTCATTGTTCTCAATACACTGTGACCTGGCACCCATTACATTATTTCGTTCGGCTAACGTCTTCAGATATTCGAGTATTATTATATCAGGTACTAAAATACCTACTCGCGACGTTGCCGGAAAGTTAGTAGCGTTTTAGAGTTTATGGCAGTTTTGACATACGAACTTTGATCGAAGTAAGAATTATAGGCTGTACATATTGAACAATTATGGTTCGTGGTTGTGCAGTTTGTGGAAAAGTGGATCGTTAATCCTCGGACTTAACTTTTTATCGGTATAGGTATGGGTAGTTTGACTATTTGTTATTATGTCTGTAAGGGACCCAGTGACGGCGGTTTTTAAACATATTCAGCGTACTTAACACAGATTTTATTCATGAATTGAGAAAATGTTCGACAAATCCCTAAGAGTGATATGGGTGCCGGGTAGTTACGTATTGCCGGGTAGGTACGTACAGTCAGAGACAGGA
>CAJUYH010002663.1:4402-38402 GCA_910591685.1 Galerucella tenella
AATTGGGTTGTGCTCAACAGCACAGGCACTTTAACTGAATCTTTGAACCATTTCCCATGTTATTTACTTCCATTCCAGAAGCTTTGTGTCTTCTATATGGGCCACTATTTTGACTAGAGGGATTTTCAGTAGTTGTAATGGTTGTATTATTTCCTCTCCAAAATGCTTCCGTCTGAGTCCTTGAAAGTTCTCGCAGAAGCAGAATAGGTGTTTTATTAAAGAAATCACATTTCCTGCTTAGTGCGCTCGTTAGTGCGGCCATCATAACATATGCCGCTCCACACACAAGCTGATCATCTACCGATAGGAGTGGTTGGCGCTATTGAATTTGCATTATACCGCTCTCCTCTTTCTCTCCAGACTAAAATTCCACCATCAGACGTATACAATCGAAATCATGATTCTTTGGAGAAAAGACAACGCCTACAATTTTCAAGATTCCAATTGCTGTGCTTTATAGACCACCGATGTCTGCATGCACACTGCGCTGCTGTTAAGCGTGAGTATATGGGGCGTCTTCTTGCCCTCAAATTACGAAAGTGCATCCTTTTTCTGATAGTCTTGCCATGAATAACTAGTCTTGCAGCTTGTATAAAGAAGCTGCCGATTCTTTAAGCCGTGAATGTTGGGTTTCTTCTAGAAACCAGGACTATTAAATGATCTTAATTTTGTGTTGTGGCTCGTTTTCGTCCTTCTCCATGTGTAGGTATACTCTGCATTCCCTCATGCTACATGTTGATTCCATGCTCGACTGATAACGCTTTGAGATACATGTAAGCGCGAAGCGACTTCTTGCTGGAATACACCTTCAAGTATCGAAAGCACTAATTGCTCCAGTTGCACCTGTAATCGTTGTAGAGGCATAACTTTAACGTAACAAGAAGACTTATTGGTGACAACATTAATACAGCCGATATCAGCTTTTCTCTTAGAAAGCAGTATACCCATATTTTTGAGTTAAAAAGATGAGAGCAAAGGTATAGATAAAAAATATGGACTATAGATAAATGGTCATAAACAGCATACAGTGTGATCCGAGGTGTGATCGCTTTGACAAAGTTTTTAAATAAAATATTTGCAAAAGTTATAACTATCTACTTCAATTGTTGTGTTTCACATAACACAAGAGCAAACTCCAAAAATGAATGACAGATTGTTCTGTAATATACAATAAAGCCAATAATAATGTATAAAAATATAACAGTAAGTATTTTAAATAACAGCTGACATCAAATAGAAGGCAGTCCAGTGTTGGCAATCCAAAAATAAAAGCTATCCGAACTTAAAATTCAAATTATCAGAATTTGTGAAAATTACCAAAAGGACACCGTGTTGTCTAAGTAAATGCGAGAGTAAATGTCTTGTCTTCGATACTAGTCGCTTTAATTATCCAGTTAGAGAAATTGTCTGAAAATCGGATAAGTAATTATCATCACATCGACAATGCTGATACAGACACTAAAATTGATGTAGGTATGATGATAAAATCATTCGTCATATTATTTCGATTATGTTTACAATTACTTATGTACGATCGTTAACATTGGTTGGTTGCGATGACCTTTTAGATCACATATTTTCCGGGGATCTTGTTTGCTTTTGTCGACTGTAGTTGACAAGTCTTGACATTAACCAGTTGGAGCGTGATTCAATTTTCACCAAAATAAAGGGTCATAAATCATACCACATATTCTGGGGCTGAAAATAGCTCGATCCAACCCAAGTTACCCTAGTACAAATGTTCATGCGAAAAAAGTTACAACCCTTCGAAGTCACCAAATAAAAATTGATTTTTTCAAATATTTCGACAGTTGTTCGACATATTATAATGAAAGTTGAGAAGTGGCTTTCTTATGATAGGAGCATCTTAAAAAAAAAATTAAGGAATTATTGCACCCCGTTAAAAATGTATGGGAATTGAGATCCCCTAAACCCCCCCAAAATGTTAGTGTACGTTACAATTTAATGCTTATTGTGGCACCATTATTCAAACACATTATTTTTGAAACTTGTTTGCCCCCTAGTACTTTTTACAATTATCAGTTTTTATCGAGATACGGCTTATTTTTCATTATGCTTCAAAAATTTCCGAGTAACAAAAATTAAAGTCAATTAATTTTCAAGTTTTTCGAGTGTCCCAAATTTTTGATTGAATCTTATTTATTTATTTAAATAATATGTCGAACAACTGTCGAAATATTTGAAAAAATCAATTTTAATTGGGTAACTTCGAAGGGTTGTGACTTTTTTCGCATGCACATTTGTACTAGGGTAACTTGGGTTGGATCGAGTTATTTTTAGCCCCAGAATATGTGGTATGATTTATGACCTGCCTTTTTGTTACACCCTGTATACTCAAGCAACTTCGGTTTCCCACGAAAAAATTATTCATGCTGTAAACGGTTCAATTAGAGTCGAACACGTACTATGTACTTAAATTGAGTCCTATCGTCACGCTAGTTTTTCACACTGACGATCAACACTTACATAAACATATCAACGTGAAATATAAATTAGTTACTATAAATACAAACAAAAACAAACCATAAGAAATTAGGATATTAACGGTTTCTGAGTGTTTTAAACCAAAGGAGTACGGAATATAATTTTTTTGGATGTGTTTTAAACTGATAACACTAATATTAATAATGCTTTTTTGTTTCATAATTTAAGTGGAAACTGATGAATTTTATTATTTTATATTTTACAAAAATCTTGATTAACAATATTAGTCCCACTAACTTTCAAGTACGCGATACAACACCAAATTTTTCCGAGATGGAATATTATGCCCCCAATCGAAAATATATCTACCTCCCAATTATTTTCCCAAATTCTGAAATAAAAAGATTATAGGCAATCTTATTCCATATAGCATGATATAAGGTGGATTTAAAACAAAAATTTGTTTCTACTCTTAATTTGGAAGAAGTATTTAACAATTAGAATTTTTGTTCATTTAAACTGTAAGTGAAATAAAAACGACAGAATGGACTTTTTTATTTTAATATCAAACTGCATCAACCGCTAATGGCTATTAGCAGTGGGACAATACAAGTAACATGGTTTTAGTTAACAATAAAATACATACAGTTATGTGGTGGGTAGCTTAAATTTTAGAACAAAGATTAGTTTGGTTGAGGAACCCTAATACGTTTTCTATGTTGCAATTTTCATTTAGTAATGTTCTCTAACGGTCCTTTAATACCGCGATGTTCTCGTTGTAATTTAAATTTAGGACACTGCACTAATATGTGTGATATATACTTATTTGCACATTGCACATTACTTGATAAATATATAGAGACAATGTTAATCACTGTCGATTATAAAATCACAAATGTCAAAATGCTAGTCACTACAGGTATACTCTGGCAAGCTTATCTGAAGCCGTGAAAGGGATGCAGTCGAAAACATTCGATATTGCCACGTCTAACTATAAAAAAGCTAAAGTGCTAAGTATACTTTGGCAAGTTTATCTGAAACCGTGAAAGGAATGCAGTCAAAAACATTCGACATTGCCACGTTTAACTATGAAAAAGTTGAAGTACTGATTATGTAGTGATAATAATTATAAATGGGTCTTTTTATTATTAAAAATATTAAAAATATGATTGAACGTTAATTTTATAATGTGCTTGTTTCCTTGGATTTATTCTATTAACATTATTTTCCAATTCATGAATATTAAAAGAGAACACTTTTCCAAATTTGTTATGGGCTTCTTAAAGCTCTGGCAACGTTGTACGAAAACCATAATGACCACACCCTCCGATTACATAATTGGTGATTTCTATCGACCAGCTGACTTCTTATTGGCAAGCGCGTGCGTATGTTCTTCCCTCTCACTTCTTCAATTGACTGATATTGATTTATCCAGTGGCGTTGATATTGTCAGTTACATTTGTATTTTTAGTTTCACTTGGTAAAATAGGTACCGTACGCCATTTGTAGGTTTGACAGATATACGCCATGTTTTTCCTCGCCTCTTAGCGACGCCGCGTAGCTCCAGATAAACTTGCCAAACTATACCTATGTAGTGATAATAATTAGAAAAGGGACTTTCTATTATTAACAATATGATTAAACGTTAATTCTTTAATGTGCTTGTTTCCTTAGATTTTTTTCTATCAACATTATTTTTCTTAATTTATGAATATTAAATAATGAACAGTTTTCAAAATTTGTTATGGGCTTCTTCAAGCTCTAGCAGCGTTGTACGAAAACCATAATTACCACACCCTCCGAATTATCGAAAGCTGATTTCTTATTGGCAAGCGCGTGCGTGTGTTCTTCCCTCTCACTTCGTCAATTGACTGATATTGATTTATCCAGTGACGTTGGTATTATCTGTGACCTTTGTATTTTCAATTTTACTTGGTAAAATAGGTACCGTACGCCATTTGTACGTTTATGATTTTTATGACAGATATGCACCATGTTTCCTCGCCTCTCACCGATGCCCCGTAGCTTCAGATAAACTTGCCAAACTATAAGTATCATTAGATTGGAAATAGTTAGTTGGTTGGTAGCACAAAAGAAGCTAGATTTTTCCCTAGAATTGTGTCTTGCATGCAATAGAAATGGAGCCAAACCGATAAAACTGCAATTGCATCGAATTGCAGAAATTGATCAGTTGGGTCTCAACTGCACATGTTTTCACTTTCACCCCCTGTAGAATCCAAACCTCGGCATTCAGAGAGTCGGCGCGATGGTAACTTTTGTTCGGGATGACATGGGATATATCATATTGAAATTTCAGTGATTTTCACCCAAACCAGTTTTCCATAAGATTAACGCATGGTTAAAAATAAGACAGTAGGCAAACTCCATTTTACTACTCTGTATGCATAATATTAACGGAAAACTCGATACCAGTTAAAATTGAAATCCTAATCTTGACTATAACATTTCTAATAGCGGAAACTTGTCAAACATAGCATTCCGTTAATTTTTAATCAAATAGAATTGACCCTATACTATTTACCCTATTTACAATAGTATCCCTCAAATTGTTTTTCATAAAAACATTTTCAAATTGGAAAAGGTGCTCCGTCCATGTGTTTCAATCGTTAATTGTTTGTCTACTATTCCGACTAAATGAATAGTCCCAGGTTTTAAAGTTTTAAGTGCACTTTAAAGTAGGTGCTCTTGAAACGGGAATGAAGATATTCACCTACGTGATCACTCAAAATTGGTAATGACCACCGAATGATGAAAGGAGCAATCTTGGCAATTTACAATTTAACGTTTTTGGCAATAAAAAGTTTCTGGTTCATACTTGACAATTTTACGTACGAATGAAAATAAGCTGCGCAATTTTCGAATTTTTAGGAGTAGGTATTTGTGTATCAAGAGCAGAAAGTAGTACTTTGGCCGTCGAGACAGAAGGTTGCCGCGCGACGTGTCAGCGGAGCGCGGCAATCTGCTCGAAATACACACAAGATTTTTCTACGATCACACCAAAATAAATGTAATTCCCATTGTTTGTACTTAGGAAGTTTCCAGATTGCAGTTTCGTGTACCTATGTACGTAGACAACACTTTTTACATTAATGTCAGATATTTTTTAGATTTCCCTATTTCTCATTAAATTATTACGGAAAATACTGTTGGATGCTTCAACATATTAGAAAATCAACTAAAATATTTATTTATTCTACATTTTATATTAAAATAACAACTAGCTCTCTTTTATCTATAAATAAAATTAGGCGTGCGCCAAAGTTACTTTCTGCTTAAGAGCGCCAATTATGTCAGATTATTATTATTAGCTCGCGGAAAACATCAACTTTGCAGTTGCTTTTCAAGGTACAAAGAAGGGCGTAGCCACGATTTATAACAGGGAGAGGCAAACCATGGTCCATGGTCTAAAATGTAAAAATTTAGGATAAAAAGAAAAGGCAAATTAAAACAAAACTTTGAGATTTTAATTATACTTAAATTAAACTAATAACATTTTTCTTGGGTTTGAACTAAATTTCTGCCTTATTTTTGGAATCATTTTAAGCCATTTTGAGCATGCTTGAAGGATGAAGATAAGTTAAAGCAAAAGCAGGTGTATTTTCGTTGGAGAATTTAACATCCAAAGACGAAGTTAAAGAATCAAGATAGGGGATGATTTTTGACCGCTTCCAGTATTCAACTGCAGACTCAGATAGTGGACTACTTCTGTGTAATTGCTTTTGAGTTACTCGTAGTACTGACAACTCATCCCCTAATTTCTCTGTGATATCAAGTGATTTTTTAAATAAATTATAAGAAACATTTTCGACATCTTTTCGATCTTCCATGATTACATCTAGAATATCATCAATATGTTTCTCCACCATAACCGAATCCATACTTTCACCTTGTAAAACGTTCACAACAGATTCCCAAATTTCAGAGTATTTTGAAATAAAGTTTAAGCCTAAGATAAATATTGGTTTAGTAACTGCACAGTGCAATAAATTGGTAGGCAGATTTTTTTGTTGCATAGTTTCCTTCGACAGATAGATGTTCTAGTGCTTTAACAATGTCAGTGAAGGTTTTTAAAAATTCTTGTATGCTTTCATATTTTTCCGACCATATGGTCTCACAAAGCCTTGAAAGATTCTGAACCGATTTCCTACGGGCTGGCGATTCACGAAAGAAGGTTATTGTGTCTTTAACCGTTGCAATTGTGTGTCTTATTTTTGGTAGCTTGCTAGTATCATTGACCTCAAGATTTAGTCTGTTGCTAGAGCAATGGAATTTTTTTTATCAACATTTAAAAATTATTTAGTTTATTTTTGCTTCCAGGGGAGGGCAGTTGGCCTTCCCTGCCCTCCGCTGGCTACGCCCATGGTACAAAAGACGACTTTCGATAGTGGTCGTAGAAAAAATTTATGGTGGACAAATCGATAGTATAAATATGTCTGGTTGAAAACACTTATTGTATCTTACTTACTGGCCGTTTATACTTCTCAAGTCCTGGGATTCAGCCAATTAATTATTTATTTTTTTTATATCAATAAAAACTACCAGCTACATTTAGGCATTAAGCCATTTTCAAGTACCTAATAATACATGGACAAAAACGTGAAATAATATCTTTAGGTAGTCAAAAAAATACAATATATAAAAACCAATAAGATTTCAAATGAAAAGAGAAAAAACAAAAAGCGTGCTCACATAAAAACCGAAAAGTTAAACATTGCATGTTGTTTTTCTGTAGGTGTATAAATATGTAAAAGATAAAATAGAGAATTATCTTCTCTTCTCATTATAACGGCAACATTTTTGCTCGTTAATTTTATATTTCTTTCAGCAAAAGTTTAGATACAACAATATACCGCCAACTAGGTTTTAAATTAAAATATAATTAAGGTAGATGCTAAAAAATATAATGCTGCATACAGGGTGATAAAATTGTTTACCTATAGAATAATATAAAGTAGATTAAGACATTAGTTTGTTGACTATTTTTATTGCTGCTAAATAGCTCTTGTATTTATCAATAATTTGACTCGACTTTATTTTGGCATTACTAAGCACTCGTCGAAAACCTTGTTTCACGGTTTCTTTTCAAGAGCCCAATCAGGATCTTAGTTGTTCGCCTATTCTGGCTTGGTAGGTAGGCTTGAATTTCTAAGTAATGCTACTGATATTTTGTATCACTTCGTTGGACAACAGAGGGGTTCTGGAGCATCTCGTGCCAGTGAATCAGCCTCTTATTTGCCCTTGTGATCTTGTGCTTTCCAAACCATACCAAACCAGTGCTGAATATATCTGCATGACGCTGATTGTTTTTATAGCCGCTTGGCTGTCGGAGTATATTGCCATGGTATTTTCTCCAAGCTCTTGCCACAATAAAATAATGCTGTATTGATGTATTTTGAAATTTTTAATAATGATCTATTGAATTTAATATGATTCGCTAAAGAAAATCTACAAACAAACATATATGGTTGAAATAATACCCTTCTTGGTGTGCGTCAACGATTGTCAATGTCCTTCTAACACATTACGTAGGAAGAAATGGAAAAAAAGGCAGGTCTGTGATTCTAATGAAAATATCACAATAATGAATCGTTTGAATGTTTTACAAACGTTAACCCTAATCTTTGACTTACAAAAATTTTATTGGTTGATGTTTAGATTACGCGCAAGCGCAACCTATCAATCGAGATTTCAAAAAACTATAAAGGCGTTACTTTCGTAGCGGCAATGTGTCTTACGTCTTTTTCTACTGTCACACTGACAGTTCTTGTCTGGTATGTACTTTGTTGTATACGGTCAATTATTATTTATAAAAGGTGAATATTAATCTTATTGTTATATTTATTTTAACAATACAAAAATAAGCCTAGATAGTCAAGTCAAGTATTTCCAGTTACAAAAAGAAGCTGATAATTAATAATTTCATAGCCTATTCAAATTTGGCTGAATACGATCCTGATGTTTTTATTTATAAAATTTAAGGTTAGCTATATGTCAAAATAGCAAATAAAATAAACGACATGCCGAAAACCCGGATATACGTCACAATCGATGACGCACACCAAGAAGGGTATTATTTCAACCATACAAGTTGCAACTAAAAACAGTAAATAAGGTATGAAAAATAACAAGCTGGCCTGGAGTTTTAACGATCAATTTCTATCGATATTTGTAAACTACGCCCTTTTAAAATAATATGACATTACAATTTTTGTATCTATTTATGTATGTATTCTGAGGTGACATTAACTGAGAACTAAAAGATCTATTGTGCGTCCTTACTTCTACCGTTTCTGAGGAGAGTCTCAGAAACTAGTAGATTCCTCAGTCCTATAACCAAGAATAGTTTTAGGATATCTGCAGGCTTTAACTTAGGTAAATATTCCTCTTCTATCCAGTAATCTTCCAGGTGCTGTGCCCTAGGATTCTCAAGAGCTGTGCAGTTAGAAAGTATGTGGATGGAGGTTTCTTCTTCCATGCCACAGAATCTACATTCTTCTTCCTCCACTATTTTAAACCTCTTCATGTGCCCATTCAGACGACAATGTCCCGTTAGGATACCTGTTAAAACTCTTAGGCCCAGTTTCACTAACAGTTTTAATCCCGATTTATCTCTTAAGTGGAGGGTCTAATCACGATTGACATATTGAAACGTTTCACCAAGCTCAAAAGCGGGGTTAAATCGACTGATCGCGATTTAGTACAAATCGGCCATTTCTGATGGGTTTATCTGTATGAAGTACGATTAGTTCAGATTTCAATATTATATTATAGATGAGGAATAAATATTTTTGAATATTTATGATATATTGTTCATTATGGCATTTCGAAGAGTTTATGATTTTGCCTTTGAAGACGATAGTGGTGGAGATGAATTTATTTTTCGTTTCTCTCGAACATTCATTTTTTGAATTCATAGATTCATTATCAGTTTTTTTGTTCTCAATTATATGTGAATACTTTCTGATAATATCTACTAAGATCTGTTTATCCTGCACTGTGAATGTTGGGTCTCTTTTTTTAGCTTCTGCACGTCAGTCATTGTTTATCTACTATTGTTTATTTATTAAGTTCATTATTACAAAAATAAAATAAACAGATAGGTGTAAACACTTACTGGTCTGACCCCTCTGGACCTGCACGTCAAGGAGGTTGCGTTAATGGCCATGGTACGATTGCGCACGGCTGGTGTAAACCCCGAAGTAGGAGTGGGCTAATTGAAGTTGAGCCTATGGCAGGAAGCGCTCACTGCGCTACCTCTGCTGCAGGCAGCCAACGATGCAATTGACCCCAGGTTTTTGTTCAACAAACCCTACAAAATTCAAATAAAACAGAACACAAAGTCAGATGCTGCAAATGCAATACGCATATATACAGATGGTTCAAAAATGGAAGAAGGCTCAGGATGTGGAGTTTACTCGAGAGCACTAGGCCTAAAGATTAAGTGGGGAATGGGAAACAATACCAGCGTGGTTCAAACAGAACTGGCTGGTATCTCAATTTCCACAAAAGAACTAACCAGAAGAGGAATTTCTGGCAAAAACATAATAATCTGCACTGACAGTAGACAAGCCCTATTAGCCTTGAACAGACAACGTGTTATATCGAGGCTAGTACTAGAGTGCCACCAAGATTTAGCTGACGCCTCGGCAGATAACAATATTATCCTGAGGTGGGTTAAAGGGCACGACAGGAGTAAAGAAAATCGCACTGCTGATTCTTTAGCCAGGGAAGCCGCTGGACTAAAAATTCTAGGACCCAGTGACACCTACGGCCTAACGACTTCGACAATTGCGGAACTAGCCAAACGTTACACCCATGCTCAATCCCTTAAGAGATGGGATGGAATCAAAGGATACAGTCTTGCCAGGATCACCCTGGGCGACCCTGGGAAGCTGGCGCCGAAGATATATTTGGCGATGACCAGGAAAAACCTACGTTTAACAGTAGGATTTCTGACTGGTCACTGTCAACTAAGGAAACAGCTCCATACTATGGGGCTAGTGGACACACCTCTATGCAGGATGTGTGAACAGGAAGATGAAACTGTCAGGCATGTCTTATGCGAGTGTCCGGAGTTATCGTCAATAAGAGAGTATGTGTTCGGTGAGTCTTGGCCTACACCTGCCGATATAAATGAGATGTCTCCCAGTGACCTGTCCACCTTCCTGAGAAGGACAGGATGGACAATGACCTAGGAGGACAACTCCTCGGAAGGATTTACAATGGGTCACATGTGGCCTAAGTGCTGTGAGCCTACACACTCACCCTCCCTACTCTACAGATACAGATACAGATAGGTGTAAACACAAAATATTATTTAGGGTTATGTTTACGTTATCAAATCTCAATGACTGACACAGAAGTATACATCTTCACAGAACAATAAAATTTTTTGCATTCCACAAGGTTGCCAAAATGGTTTGCTGATCTAATCGTGATTTGATAAATCGCGATCATCTCGGACGGGTTGATGCATGGTGAAATGGGAAATATTGTTAAGTCAGCTTAACTATTAAGTAGAGCTTAATTAATCCGAGAACAATCGTAGTTTGGTGAAACTGGGCCTTAGCGCAGTTTTACTTTGACTTATGCATTCATTTGATCTCAGGTTGTAGTCACCCAGAAGAATCTTTGATTGTCCAAGCCCTACTAGATCTTTCCAATGGTCAGATCTTCTCTTTTTCTCGGCTTCACAATTTTGGTATAATCAAGCCTCTCTTATTGCTTTACGGACAAGACTAAAGCACTGTAAACTGTATAATGTAGAATTAAAAGATCATGTCGATAGCTTACTTCGTTTTGAGATAATCTTGAAAGAACATGTATTTTCAAAAAATCTAAATTTCTCTTTTTTTTTAAATAAGAAAGGTCATGATCACTTAAAAAGTCGTAGTTTCTGTTTTCCTTTGTGGAATGAAGTATCTAATAGTTCTGGTTGGGTCTCATCTGGCTATACGCTCATAAAAAAATACATAATTTAAGATGTTTTCTGCTACAAGCCAGGTAAAAATGTTTGAATACTGCTGAAATTTCCGACGAACACAACACCTTATCGCTATAACTTTCTAATACGAAAGTGAAAAAAAAAGAAAACTTTGTTGGTTTATTTTGTTGCAATCTTAATATCGTAAGTGACTTCATTTCGTTTTTATATGATTATGCACTATAATGGATAGTTATAATGATGTTTCCAATCATGGATAGGGACAAAAAGAGTGGACAGCAAAGTCTAGGGATGTAGCACTTCCTGATTTATATTTTTGATGTTATATCAACTTTCCTAAGATGCATCTGTAAGAATTCCAAAATCCACGTAAATCTACTTCGACAGACATTGAAATAATTTTAGAGTGGACGTGACAAAAATTTGATTAAATTAGCATTACTATCACCTCCATACCCAATGGAAATTGACTTTTTAAATAACATTTGTAGGATTTCTTCGCTTATTTGTAGACTTTTATATGACGTCAATATCCACAAATGAACGAACCATTTTACTCTAGTTAAATCCTAAATAAATACGTCGTAAAATTTCCTATTTCCACAAAAATGTTTGCTGAATTATACTGAATCATAGTGTCATTATTGAAAACGTGCCGATTCTAGGGATATAAAAAAATACAGATTAATAAAAGCTGTTCAAATAAAAGTGGACACAACAGAACAATGGAAAAATAACCTAATGAATACAAATTAAAGCCCTATAGACGTGTACCTAATCAAAAAAATTAAATATAGAACAATTTTGTGAATTTGGAAGTGAAATGTGGAAAATATGTTTATTTTTCAAAAAAGCAATTTTCTTTTCACTACGGATCACAATTGAAATATTGATATGAAATGGAGGAATCATTTTGTTGCGTCATTGGTTGAAACATATTAATTCTCTTGTTTGGTCTCATTTTACTAATTTTTATAGAAACCACAACCTCAATTTTATTGGAATTTTTTTCCGGACAAGCACGAGACCATAATTAAGCCTTTTAGGTCAAGAGCATCCATTTTGACAAAAAATCTCAGTAGAAAACAGACAGTGCCATCATGTAATTATTATTGACCAAGCACCAAAATAAGGTGCGAGGCTTATAAATGTCTTCACCACCGTAGCGTAAACATATACAATTTTTTCCAGTAGTATAGTTCATTTAAAAACCAGGAGGAGTAATTTAAAAAGCCCTACTCCCACCACAAATGGCTAGCAGATTAGTTACTAAGGGGTTTGTTCCGAAAAACGTAGTCAACAGTCGTGTTCCAAATAGGTATATTAAATGTGCCTTGATAGCAAAGAGACCACCATTAACCTAGCAGAACCATTTCGGAAATTTGAATTTTTGAGTATGCCATAATTTGTCGCTAATTTATCGCTAATTTATTACCATAATTAAAAATTTGTCGCTCGTCGTTTTAAAAAAAACCCATGGTTCTGCTAGGTTGATATTAAGCTGAGCTCAACACGGCACAACAGTTCAATCTGGTACTATACAAAATGGCAGTGCGAACTCGGTTGAAAGATGTTTTTTTAGTAAATGAATGAATGGACCTCAATAAAATTTGACAACTAAGTTTTGTAGTCTTAAACTTCAAAATATTATTGATTGTCTAGTTGTCATATTTTTTTCGTTGTGTCAGTTAGGGACCAAAATATATTTTATTACTAGTTAATCTTGACAACGGTGGCTGGAATGCTACCGAAACGTCGAAATAAAAAATTGAAAACATTATTGTGGCTTAATTCCCAGAAAAAAAAAAGAAAAAAAAAGAGAAAAAAAATAAAAAATGGGTCTTATCGAGGGTCCTATTTAAAAAAAATTATTAATGGCACTTAATAGAACAAGTTAAGCACACCAAAGCACGATACATATTTAATTTGTGGTGCAAAATGACAAGTTTGTTAACGTCACTGAATAGCACAAGAACAGCTTCATTTTTCCAAAAAAGTCACTTTTGAACAGCTGTAATTCTAGTGCCTATTTTCGGGTGAAAAAAAATTTTTCTACTCCTATACATTAAGTTGTTAATTAAATGCCAATTTTCAGTTTTATAATGATACTCATTATAACACTGGTTTTCATTATAAAACTGAAAAATTGACCAATAGAAATCTAGATTTTCAAATACCCAAGTAGGCAGACCCAATATTTTCTGTAGAATGTTTGACAGTGTTTTATGACAGTTTAAATCTTTTGCGTTAGTTTTAAAAAGAAATGTTGAGCACCAGACCGAAAATACTAAATGACCAAGGCAAATACATATTTAAACTTATTTTTTTTGTTTACAATTATTTATAACTAATTTCGTATAACAGTAACGTATACGCTTTATGCTATCATTTCAAACATGTGGTCCCGTGGCGCAGTGGGTGAAGGCACTGCATAAGGTTTCTTTCGATCTGTACATTCCGGGTTCGAGTACCAGGCGGCAAATTTTTTTTTTATTTTTTTTTAATCAAATTTCTCCGTAGAAAAAATAGTGTATGCAACTCTCATGCAACGGTTATTAATACACTCGCATTAACCATACGAAACCTGCCTTTGGCTCGTTTCGTATCCCGGTTAATGCTTGTGTATTAAATACCATCAGTACATGATCGTTGCATAATATACTATTTCCGTCGACCGTGTATTAACATATGCTATTAACGTTCTCAAAATTAGACAAAATCATACATTAATGACCCCCATTTATTCATGATTTACCCACATTACTCAACGATTTTCTGCAGGCAACCCAACGCACATCTGTGGTGTAGGCAACCAAACATACAAGGACGTTTTCAAAAAATGAATCCTAGTATAGAATACTTCTAGTTTTTGACTTACCTACCGTTTTATTTTAATATTCCACAAAATTATAATGATTATTCTGCCGTCGTTAATGAAAACGCCGTATCTGCATAAATCTCGTTTTGAGAGAATTTAAATTTTCTGTTTTACTTTGTGCCATTGTCATTTTTTTAAGAATTAAACTTGATATTTGAGGTAAAAAACAAGTAAATGCAACAAAATATTTTTATCAATGTGTGTGTTTCTATTTTTATACCATTAAGTGACATTTGTACATACGGCTGATGCAGTTAAGATATAACTATGATTTGTTAAATGAATATACCGTATTTGCAAATATTTTAAATTAATACATTTCACTTTTTTGCCGTATTTAATAATAGATATTATTAACTTTTTTTTCAAAAGGAGCCGTCCCTTCGCCGGCACCACCTCAGCCTCCTGGGCTTATTGTGGATACTCCTAGTGTTCTAACTACAAACTATTCAGCCAATCCGTGCCCTGTATTAGCTCATACAGGTTCTTTGCTGGTTGGTTGTAGAAGTCTTCTGGAGTCATTTGGGTTCTGCCTTCTGTAGTCCAGCGACGCACAGTTGCATAGCATATGCAGAACTATTTTGGTATCCTTTTTGCATCTTCTGCATGTAAGGTCTCCGTTGTACAGCCCTATTTTGTTTAGGTGCTCCTTTGTGGGAAAGTGTCCCATAAGTAGCCTCGTTATGGTGCGTAGTTTGTTCCTGCTCATTGAGAGCAGTTCTTTCGCTACTTTTTCTGATGGTTCTTTTATGAATTTCTTCCCATGTATTTGCCTGGGCGTATTCTTGCAGTGTTTATTGTGTTGTTCTTTCACCCACCCTTTTAACCATGACCTCGTTAAGCATCTGCGGATGCCCACAGCAGGTTCGGGTCCGTTCATCAGAGTTGACGATCCTACTCTTGCGAGTTCGTTAGCCTTTTCATTGCCTGCGATTCCTTTGTGACCTGGGAAACTGCGAAAATACCTAATACCACCCCAACCTAGGTTCATATCGAAAACAGCTGACTCGTTTTATCACTTTCGGCTACACGACGTCCCTTTTTAAGATCATAATGCTATTATGTTGCTTACGGTGAATGTATTAGTAGCAAGTGCAATAAATGTATATACGGCAAAATAATAAACGTTAAAACGCATACTTTTAATGTAGATACGGCTTTTTGGGTAACAGAAATGGATGCAGATTGCAAGGTTTTATTAGAAAATACCAAAAACCGAAAATCGTAAATTTTTTGGTTACGGCGTTTTCATTAAGCACGGCAGTATTAGTGTTAAGACATCCAAAAAAGAATTTATGAAAAACACAAACAGTGACATTTGAACCAGCGACCATCTCTGTGACATTTCAATGTCATTATTTATTTTTGACAGTACTTACCTATGGAACAAATAAATATTTTTAGTTTTTAAATATTGAGAAAAACGAATACAACTGATACAGTTGACGGAAAAGCTTTGTAACTAACACGAGTATTAAAAGGGCAATTAACAATCTCAATCATTAACTAAATTATTAACTAAATTATCTCGATTGTTAATGGCCCTCATTAATACACTTGTTGGTTAAATAACTATTCTACACCCCAAATTTAGCTCTACATCAATATCCGTATCGACGTATAATTAAAAAAAATCATCGAAGGTAGAAGTTAAAGTTCTCATTTGAAATTTCATCAAACTTTTGGTGGTCAGATATTTTGACGGCCAGTATATAATAGGGTAATTAAAAAAAATTAATTTCTTTTTGCTTACAAACAGGATGAAAAGATTCTTTCTTACGTAAAAATATACCAGTTAAAATTTGAGCCCTTAATATTAATATTAAGAGTTCTCATTATTTCAATAAGAAAAGCATGGGAAAAGTTATTTTCGTTTCTTCTAATGTTTATACCGTTCAAAAGACTTATCGGCTAATGAATCGCTTTATTAATCTTTATGGAAAATCAAACGCTATACAAAAAATGACTGATAACTTTTTTTTATTAGTCCACGCGCTCAAAAGTTATTCAAGGTAATTGTTGAATTTTTCAAAAATTTCATCGAATTTTGTATATTAGTGTTACGAACTCACTGATTCAGAAGCTGGTCCTGTCGCAAACTATGAATGCGACCTTTCTAGAAAGGTTCTTTCGCAGGTAATATTCAGACTGTTCTCGAAGCGTACAAGGCAATACAATGGTTTATTCACGAATGTTCTCGAAGTATAAAGTATGTGGTATATTCAAGAAGGTTCTAGAGTTCCGAAGGACTATATACGCGGGTTTTTGAGTGAGTCGGAGAGTTGTTCAGTATACAGTAAATCGGTAAACAATTATTATACAATTATTATACCGAGTGTAGATAAATTAGTAGACATTAAGTAGTGTGTATATGCATTAAGTTTATTATGTGTGTAAGTATTTCTTCAATAAATCAATATTAATTAGCCATAGTGAGCTTATAATTTTATCCCACGGTAAAATCTGTTTAAATAAATAAGAAAAACATCACATTAGGTATACCGAAACTGTTTGTTTCTGATAGACGTCGACCTATGATTTTTTTGTTAAATCCAATGAATATGATGCTTTTAAAGTATTTGTAGAATTTGACTCAAAAAATTCAAATTACTATCAAAATATCAGATCGATTCTAATTTGAAGAGATGTTTTCAGCAGATGCAAAACAAAATATATCAACATCTCCTATGGCATGTAGGTATGTTGTTTCTGTCCTATTTTTATCAAATTCGGAGTTTTCATATGAGATCACTCAATTATTTTCTATATTGTGTAAATATCCCAAAACAAATATAGATAAAACTGTCTGTTTGTCATAGTCAAAAAATGTCTGGATATTTCATCAGTTTCCAGTGTTTGGCAAATAAGTTGTGACGATGGAAAGTAAAGTTGTGAAAAGAATTTGTCAGATTAATATACTGCTTGGAAATGGAAGATAACAAATCGGTAAAAAACGACGAGTATAAGTACAGGCCTCTTGGCTGCTTACACATTCTATATATTGGAGACTACTTACACGATTTCTATAAATATTAGCATAGATGGAGAACAAGTTATAATCAAAATATTTCATCTTATCAGTGCCCTTCTTGGCAAGGATAGGTACATGTATTTTATCAATACAATAAAAAATGTAGACTTTCAAGCAAAAACTTTTGATATAAATATTCCAGTTCTTAATTCAATAGTTGATACAATGCAACCTCGCACTACAATCATTCGTGATTATGATATTTATTAGAAAACATGCCATGCATGTTAGCCGTTCACAGTTGTTGGAAATTTATCTCTAGCTCTAGGTATAAAAAATTGTGTTCCTCGGAATGTATCGGTTTGTGGGTGGGTAAACATTTTATCATTTTGTTTAACAATTCTTGAAGGAACAAAGAGGCTTCGTATTAAAATGTAAAATTATCCCCGATAGCATTGTATAAGTAGACCTTCCGATAGGCATTAGAAGCTTTACATCATAGGAATTCAAGAAATATTCAGCAAATAGAAATAATATATCTTTAACCTTCATATTTTGTAACAACTTCTCGTCACCGATTAACTTCAAGTATTTATACCTAAGATCATTAACTAAAAAAAGTACTTTTTAAAGGTAGGTATTCAGGAATTTCTGCGAGGAAAATATTTATTGTTAATAACAAAGAAATTACCTCGGAAATTACCTAATTGACAGAAACATTATCGTTCAATCCCAGCATATTTTCCCGTTATTTCAAAAAGTTTTAATTATTAATTTACAATATAGAAATCGTTCTTCAGCATAACTAATACCCTAGGTCAGTGTTTTTCAACCTTTTTCATGACACATCCCCCTAGTATCAAAAAATATTTCGCGACCCCCAACCTTTTTTTCCATGTATTAAAAATGTTACACTTGGAAGTCTGAAAATATCTCGGAAAATATGGATACGTTTTGGTTAAAAAGAAAAACAGAATGCCTGGAATTAACAACCGAGGCTTTGAAGTGTTTAATAATTTAATAATGTGGCAAAAAATGATCCACGATGGGAGAAATTAACTCAAGCGTAACTTTCACATTAAAATGAAGGAAGATAAGTAAGCACAGATAAGTACTTAGGTACCTAATCATTTTCTGTTTAAACGAATTTTTAATATTTTTTTTGTAATAGGTACCATGTTTTAAACTAGCATTTTTCTGACTTGTATGATTGATTATATGGAAATTTTGTTAAATATAATAATTTTTACCGACTTTTTATTCAAGTCTCACAAATTGTATGTTTTATAAAAAAATTGAAGTTTTCTCGACCTCTCGCGACCCTCCTACAGAGGCTCCGCGATCCCCCTGGGGGTCGCGACCCACTGTCCTAGGTCATATCCATTTTTATATACCTACCTATACCTATACTTATATTTATTTAAGTATCCAGTTCAAAAAATTCCCCTTAAAACTAAAATACAATTAGGAAATATCGAGGGAAATATCTAATTTTCAAAGGAAGCTGAAAACTTCTAATCACAGAAATATTATTCGAAAAAAATAATGAAACGTTATTATCGCCGAAAAGACCCATGAAAAACTTGCACAATTAAATAATTCTGCAAATTGAAAGTGAGGTTAAGTTGACTCACCTATCAGGTATAATAACAACTAAGCAATGTAACCTGATTGACTCACCTGTAAAAATTACGAGGAAAACACAATACATCTGCCACCAATTCTGCCCCTTCATGCTGGAAAAGTCACTAAAGCTCACAAGAAACTGCACTCGCCTACTGCTGTTGGAGTTGGAGAAGTTAGGAAAAGTTTACGAAACTCGCAATATTTGATATCGAGAAAGTCGACCGCACACACTCTGCCAACTAGAAACGAACGACTGTCGGAGCGAAACAAGTAGCGAAGCAGACGCAAAACACAAGTTTCAATTCCGAGCACTGTTGCCAAAAGTTCTCATATATAAACTGCAGTGTGTAATAAAATTGGATTACTTTAGGAATTGGAATACAAAATCGGCTTTTATTTTCTGATGCTATGGAGTGTATTGTTTCAGTCATTCAATATTTTCAAAATAATAATACATGATTTTAATGGCCAAACATGTAGTGCAGGGTTCAACTTCTTTGAATGAATCACGGATTTGCTCTTCCACCCAACTAGTTACCAAATACCCATAACATGCATATAAGTAAAAGATAAAGAAAAACTACTAAAAAATGGCAAGAAGAGAATTACGAATCCATTTTTTAATATCAAAATTTTGTATAGAGACAAGAAAGTACAAATTTTATGACACAGAAAATAAATAACATTTCAGTGAATTTAAATAGGTAAGTAGGTAATTAATAATGAATACAAATACTATAGGTACTACGTAGGTACTACCCATATTTTCCGCTACACTTTTAAGTTACCATTAAGCAAACTAGTTTTAATTTGACATTTACATCCATTCAAAGTGGGTAGGTAGGTACTTTCAAATGATAGGGAATCCAATTCCAAATTCTGACTGGCCAAAATAATGCAATAAAATGTTGAGTTAAAACGATTAGATATTGTTATCAGCATACTTACTACTCAGCATACTCAGCAATATTTATATCATTTGGTACCTACCCATCTAAAAAAATATAATCAGATATTATATAACCAAAAAAATAATTTTGAACAAATTCAAGCAGCCCTACAATCATTGAATATTATTGATCAGTAATGATGCTCAAAATTTCTCAAAAGAATAAAAAAATTCGGATTTTTTACTAAATCCAATCCATCTGGCAATGCAGCACAAAATTCTATCTAATACAACCTGTTCGGGATCTCTCGATTATATCCGGCATATGTACATGCCAAGAGCTCGCGTCGGTTTTTGTTTACTTTTTTGTTATATTATATTGCTGTCCCATAGTTTTTTTTAGAAAAGGGGAAGTGCAAGTGACTTAATTATTTGAATTACTGTTGGGTTTGCCGTTACACGAAGGTCTCCTACTGAGCTGTTTTAGTGGATATTACAGGAATATAAATTGTTGACTGAAAGTGCTCGTAGTCTTAATTAATCACTTTTAAATGGATAATCTTATTTCTTTTGCTAGGTTTTACCATAGCTTCACCTACGATCGCCCGAAATTACATAACACATTCAGGGGCGTCTTTTCATTGAGAAAATTATAAATCCTTAAGCGGCCGACTTTACATCTGACCGGCATAGTAACCTCTATCGCCTACCTTGGCTACAGGTAGGAGTCAACTATCTTTTGAATGACAAAATACGGATAATATTGTACCATATTTGCAATTAAATGATAGTGAATCCTGTGATAATAATACTAATTCATAGAGAATAGGTAATGAACTATGCAGAAAAGCAAAACAATCAATTGAATGAAAATGAATTAATTGAAAAATTGCAATGAGCATTCGAAAAACGCACAAAAAAATCATTTGTTGTATGGAGGAGCCCCCTTAAATATTTATTTTCTTTTGTTTTTAGTTTCTGTTATTATAGCGGCAACAGAAATACAATATCTATTAAAATTTCAACTTTCTAACTATCATGGTTCATGAAGTAAAATACGTTATCTATGGAAATTTCAACTCTCCAACTATGATGGTTCATGAAATACAGCCTAGTGATAAACAGACAGACGAATGTAGTAGTATATACAAAATACCCAGTGACTTCTGTATTTACCAAAGATAGCGACGTTTTCTTAAGTAACTAAAACTTTATGTTGATGGTTGATAGCACAAATGAAATGGTAAGATTTCCTCTGAGTTCTTTGTCATTTTGTCAGTCATTCTCTGGCGTTGTTTGTGTTTGTAATCACGTGTTTGTTTGTATTCAGTTGTGTTATTTTGCTCTTGTGTTTTTACTAAAATTAGAAGATGGAATTTGTTCGTTGTTGTGTTCCTCAGTATACTAACAGAAAAGTCCGAAGGTTATACATAATTATAATTATGTTGAAAGTTTAATTTTATAATTCTTTTTATTACAAACTAAATCAAAATAATCATCCTACATTTTGTTTAATAAAAAGCGTTCTTTCAATATCTTGTTTTATTTATAAACCAAAACGATCTTAAATTTTGTTCAAGCCAGAAGCAATAATGTTGGGTTATTGGCATTTTACCATTTTTAAAGTAGTTAATACTTTTTCACCAAAATTGATAGGTTATGGTTTTTTGAGCAGCTGATTACGATTCAATCATCGGAGAAATAAAAAACCGACTGTGTAAATTTTAAATTTTGACAGATTCCAAATTTTTGCAATCCAAAAACTTCACATCGTATTTTAATTTACGAACATAAAATACATAAGAAGATGCAAATATTCCAGCCAATTGATTTTTTTCGCAATTTCGCAGCTAGTTCGCAGTTGTCAAGTGAAACGTGAACTTTGCGTTCAGCCTTTGAGCTTTTAGATTTATCTTTGAATTTCATGGCATTTCTGGGAAGCCACAGGTTATACTTTTTCTCTTATATTCAGCAAATTTAACATTAGATATTTCTTTTTAAATTTGATTGCTTCGTTTTTTTTTTCTATAAATCAGATATTTGTCCAGGGTGAATCCTTAAGTTAAATTACTGAATTGTATTCATTGAGCTGGACAGATATCCTTATGCTTCAATTTTTTTGTTATTTTTTTTTTATATACCGGTATATTTTTGTAGCACAGTTTTTGGAGTTCCTATACAAGTTCATGGGAAAAACAGTTCCTGGAAAGTCTGACTGTTTCTGGGTCACAAGTTCCTGTGTGACAGACAAGTTTCTGGGTCACAAGTTCCTGAGTGACAGACAAATACCTGTGGGACAAACAGTTCCTGATTAACAGGAAGCTTCCTAAACAATCCCGTAGACAATCCGTAGTACCTACATCGACATCTTCATCATCAACACCATCTTCAGCATCAACATAATCTTCATTATCAACGTCATCTTCATCTTCAAACAATTGTACTTTTGATAAGTATTTTTTTTATTTGCTACTAACCCTTTTTTATGTAAACTTAAAAACCGTAATTATATACATTTTTTTACTGTGATAGTTTTATTTATTATACAGAAACTTTAAGTTCTTTTTTTTAAATAGATTAAGAGTTAGCTGACCGTTAGATTTGATTTTCTTCCTAATTTCATTTTGGGAAAGAAATAAAATAGCTTTCTCTGTTTTTCTAGTTATGCCAAAATTTGTTTTTCTTAAGATTAATAAGGTAACAAAGCCCTGCGAACTGTCTTAGTTTACCTCCAAATTTAATTGATTAGTTAGGCAAGAACCTGCAATAATTACCATCATTTTTTTAACGACATTCAATCTCATTATTTGTTTCATTGGCGCTCAACGTCAATCAACATTTTGGTTTCACAAGTAGCAAAATTAGAAATTATGTATCGAATTTCAAATAAGCGTCATAAAATACAGAAGAATAAGCAATTCTTTAGCAAATTTCCATTTTTAAATTGACAATTAGTTGACAGCTGTCAAGTGTCGGTATTAAACATTTGACATTAATTGGTCATTTGTCAGCTAGTTGACAGTTTAGCGAAAAAAAAAGGTAATTTTTTGTCTGTAACTTTTTTTTCGGTAAAAATATCCATATTTTTAGCGACTCATTTAAAAGCTATGGATAAATGTCACAAATTCAATTGGAAATATTTTAGGTTAAAACAGGCAATTTAAGGACAATGAAGCTAAATGGTAAATTTAAAATTTTCATATTTCGTTTTAAGCGTATCATAGTAAAAAAAGGAAATCATTGGGAAAAACAGCTAAAAATTCAATGCTCATCTCAGTACTTAAAAAATCAATACTTTTCACACAACGGGCCAAGGAATGTTCTATCAAAACAATTAATTTCTCCGAATTTCAAAGCTTCGCCCTTTTTCTATCAAGTATTCAATAGGGCGTGAACTTTTCGAGGATCAGTAAGGTTATATCGTTGATTGACAAACTTATCAATCGATAGTTATATGTACCACCATTTACAATAGGATTTTTGTTTTTTCAAACTCTCCATGCTAAATGGCAACCATTTTTGGCCTAAAAACAAAAACAAAATCAATTTAGACGTAGAGGCTCCAATAGACCATTCACCTCCTAAATAACATATTTTTTTAAATTTCATTTCAATTTAGGTTCTATCTTGCAGATATACCAGCCCGGCTTAACTTTGAAGTGTCAATTCAATGTCCTTCGTGGCATATAGCTAGAGAAGTAGTTGCTGCTTCTTAGTGAACGGTCTTTGTTTTTTGATTTTCAAAGACTCTGTAAGGCAGTATGATATTATTATACTATTACCTTTGACATTAAGAAACTTTGATTTTCTTTCCAATTTGAATTAAACAAAAACTTTGACAACACTAAGCGTGATGTTCGTCTGTAATTCTATTTAAAAGTAGCCACATCTGTATTACAGACTTTTAAATAAAAAGTTCGAATTCACACCTTTGACCCCGGATGACGGTATTGAATATTATACAGTAATGCCCGGGAACCAAATTACGTATTATCGTTGAGTGATATTTATCACTCAACAGTATTATTAATAGACATCTTAAATTAATATCTAATCTACTACCTGTCGGGAACCAAATTCCCAACACCCAAAATATCCGTTTCGTTTATTCTGCTTCTGCACCTAATTTTAAGTGAAGCTTTATCCCAGTCACGTATTTAATATGTATGTAAATGCCATAAACACATATGTGGATTTCAAAGATTTGCAACGTCTCACGTGTTCAACGGTTAAGTCCATAAAAATAAAGGAATAAAAAGAGCCTTTTTATAGAGGATGTACTCAATAAGCAAGTGTTAATTTCCACTCTATTGAGTTGTGTGAATATGTAAATTTTACATGATCTTTTAGCCTTTGTTTCTTTGAAAGAGTAAATGTAGGTACATGAATTAAATTTGCTACATCAATATTAAGATAGTTGTGAGAGAAAATAAACATTCGTAGGTACAGCAAGCGCTAAACGTGATTTTCTTCCTCTGCACTGCAGTTTGTGCTTGTGCTGCTATCGTCATTCAAATTTATAATCACAGGATTTACCTTTGTTTGAACATCCCAATATTTCCGCTCTACATCTACTACATGTCGGCAACGCTTTTGCCATTCCTCAGAAGTGATTTGATCAAACTGTGCTCCGCCAGCTTCCTCACATCTTCCAACTTGTTACATTCCTCTGGGGCACAATGTTTTTGACAGTAGTCCACTTCAAAAATTATTCCACGTGTCTGTCTGTTGATAACTGGTTTTTTGTTAGGCGATGATATTTTTTCAGAAACAATACAAAAATTATCCTGTCAATGCCAAACGCCAACAGAATTGGAGGACAATTAACTATACGCCTCTGTACAGGGCATTTATATGTCTTGCAAGAACTGTAGTGGGAGGTAACATTAAAAATGAGTTTGTGCGCATGGGGGCGGACTCGCCACCACGTTTTGCGCTTGCAGTCGACCATCATATTTCCGGATAAACAATTTACATTTTTTAAATTAATGATCAATCCTTTTTGCACAAATTTTCATATTAATAATTAAGTTATATACATAAGAAACATTTTTATTCAAAATAAATTTATTTTGGTTCTTGAAAAATTTTTTATGTATTGAACTCTGAAGCCCGAGATGCTGAGTTTTCATGGAAATTTTATGATTATGACTGCATAGAGGTGAGTGCATTGTTTAAAATTAAAAGGCTTCGTTGGCTATTTACCTACATTTTCTTTTATTGTTTGCCGCCTCTCACATCTGCGTATGTCCACTTCTTTTTTGGTCTTCTCCTCTTTCTTTTACAACTAGTTCCTCTTCTGAATACTCCTTTTGTTGCTCTGTTATTTGCAAGTATCTATATGTATATGCCGTAAGTATTTTATACGTTGCGACCTTACTTTCATACAATTCCATGATTTGTTCTTCTGATCCAGATATCTTTTACTTTTCTTCTCCCATATATTCTTCTGAGTATTTTTCTCTCCCATACATCGAGTAATTTTTATTCTCTTTTATTCATGATACACAGCTCCGCTCCATACAAGACTGTCGGCTGTCGGTTTTGATTTAAATGCCTTCAATAGTACTCCTACGCTCCTTTTGTTATTCTTATATTTATCTCCTGTATGTTCCTTGTGGCATTACTTATTTTTTTTTCTCCAATCTTTTTTTGGAATCAAGCCACAATATTATGCTTTTATTTTTTTATCACGACGCTTCGGTAGCGTTCCCACTCACTCCTCTTTTCTGTTATTGATATTAATTCCTAGGTTGCTCATTTCGTTTGTATTTTCAATATTGTACTCTTTGATGTCTAAAATACCTACTCCGGATAGTCAGACCCTTTTTTCTCAAACTATTATCCAGACGTTTTAAAACTCCTCCTAGTTCCTTTCTAGACCTTCCTAGACGTCAGCGTAGGCTAGATATTAATGTTAGTGACTATATACAGGGTGATTCATTAAGAATGTCTAATCTCTGAACTGTGGAATCTAGACCTCAAAATATGATTATTCTGCTCAACATGCCTTATGCAAATATTGGTAGTTTCCGAGATACGGGGTGTTCAAAGTTTAAATTTAAATTTTGATTTTCGCAATAATTTTTTATGTTTTCACAATTTCTCTTCGAGCATTTGCTTTGAAGTTTTTTATTTTTTTTTACAAATTTGTTATTGTTACACATTTAAGGAATAATAAAATTTTTTATGAAAAAATTAAAATTTATTCAACTTTTTAGAAGCAAATAACTCGATAACCGATTGAGTTACACGAATCAAAGAAGAATAACTTTTTTTTGTAGAATTTAACGTTTTTTAATATTTTTAATAAGTTTAGCCCAAAAAAAGTTTACTTTGATTTAATTAACTCAAACAAGTGTAATTAGCGCCCTCTATTAGCAATGTTAAATTAGAGTGCAAATTATGATTCCTCATGCCAAAAACGTAAAATTGCCAATTTTCAAAGAGAAATTGTGAAAACATAAAAAATTATTGCGAAAATCAAAATTTAAATTTAAACTTTGAACACTCCGTATCTCTGAAAGTTGTATCTTTTTATATCTTATATATCTCATTTTATGTGGATATTCCAGCTTATTCATATTTTATCAGTCAAAGATACCTTAACTTAAGATGCATTTTTATCAAAACAGTATTATTTTCATAAAAGTACTGTGATATATAAATTTCGAAAAGAAAAATTGTCCGTGTTTGCTACAAGAGTAGGGTACAAAAAGATAAATAAAAAGTTTATACAAAAGTTATTGCTGTGGGATCAAAGGAGCCTTAAAACAAAAGACACTCGATTACGTTTGTTGACATTCAAAGACCATACACCACGTCGTTACTTGTGTAAACATGGTGCGTCTCTCTGTTATTCCTTCCTTGAGTTTACTCAAAAAACGGAGGGGCTGGAGGCTGAGGGTTCATTTTAAAAATGAAGCCATTACCAGACCTGTAGTCGTTTCTTGGAAACAATTCGGATAAAACAGATTGTTGCTTGCTCACTAACAACTGGTTTATTTATTCAGATTGTTTGATATTTTTAGGGTTACCCGAAAATGCCAAAAACAAGTATGAATAAACAAACGAGTTGGTCGTTAAATGGTCTGTGAATTAATTAAGTTGATAAAACAAAAGGTTAACTCAATGAAATATAATCAATTATTGCCTACCCTAGGGAATTTGTATTATAATACGATATACAGAATTTTTCACTAATTAAGGAAGATAGAAAATAGAGATGGGGAGAGGAATTAACGTAGCATGCTGGGATAGTAGGTTGCTCACTTCTGGAATATTGGGAGATGAAATTAAAAATTGTAAATTCACTCAGTTAAATTAATATAGATGAACAAGCAGTAAAAGTTGAGTTGAGTAACAGTTGAGGGCCAAGCAATGTCTCTGCTTCTTCCACTGGGGGTTTTCCGACCTGCTCATTCTATGCCACTATCGTAGTATCGTTTTTCCTAGAGGCACAAAACATATACGGAAAAAATTTGTCTTCCATGGGATTTACGACGCTGCTAATCACTGTTACACCACTCTTAGTGAAGATCTAAAAAATGCCTGCCTTTACGCGGGTACGGTTTTTCAGGCAGGCTTTTCCAACGTGGAAAACTAGCCGCAATTTACATATCCGTTCTATACAAGCTGGTAGAATAGCCACTGCTAATGTTTCACAATCATTTATAAATTCAAATCTCGTGTACTCCATCGATACTGTTTCATGTAGGACTATTATCCTAGTTCATACATACAAAAATTGTTTTTGTATTATTATATATGCCCTCCAGCGATGAAGCAGGAAATTTGGAAATTATTTTCAGCACTTTCTCTCATCGGATTTTACTACAAAATCACTTATTTGTACGATACCCAGTACTTCTCACTTATCTCAACAAAATGTTACTCAAATATTTTTTCAAAACTTTATTCTGCTTACAATAACAATATTTATAATAATACTAACTATTTATAAATTTGGCAATTGCTATTATTTGAAATGTCTATTACATCGATGAGAGATTTACCATCTATAGCACCAGTATCTGAACTTATCCGTGAGACTTCATTACTATGAAATAGTTGTCTCGTTATCCTCATTTTAATTGAAACAGAATTTTCAATGTACGATTCCGTGAAAGCAGAGGAGTTCCAACCTCCAAGCTCCTTTCCTGATGATTATGAAATTTTAAGAATGCTGCAATTTTATTTGGAACAGCTCCTATATTATGAATGCCCACAACTTGTTTTACAAATTTACCATTGCTAAAACCAATGAAGACTTGCCGATTTTGCAATTTAAAGACCGCAAATCTACGTATTTTTGGTATAAGCCATAGGCATCAAAAGGAAGTCCTTCTTTGGAAATAACAAATACTATGTTCTTTGTGTTTTTAGTATCACCAAAACTCTGGTACTGATGGTGCCCTCAAAATCATCAGCAGAGGAAGAGTAGGACTTGAGGTGGGCAGGAGTTACAAGATGGAAAGAGATAATAGGAGACCGGAATGATAAGTGGAATGATAAGCCGAGGATGGAGACTGATCCACTCCGATAAATGGATTTAGAAAGCGAAAGCGGCGCAACCGCACAGGAAGTGGTAAGACATATCTCTATCTAAGTAAAAGAAGGGGGCACAATTATAATAGATATTTTAGGTCTCAGTGAATGTCACTCCAATATACATACATAAGGATAAGGATAAAGCTATGTTCTCAACTTAGAATTCATTAATAAATAAATGATTTTAAAGTATATCGCTTTGTCTATAAAATTGTAAAATTTCTTTCTCTCTTTCTCTCTTTTATATCACAGTGATACTGCGACCACATTTATAACAAAAGAACCGGAAACGAAGAGCCTATCTATCGATGTTTTTTGGTCACCTTGTTAAGTTTATGAGTTGTTGCATCTGACTGCGTACAAACTACACTGTTTTCCAATATGACATCAGAGGCCACACACTTCAATTCTTCAGGCATTCTATATCTCAATTTTGTTATGTGCTAAAACAAATTTTTAATATTTCCTGAAGCATTCTTAACATATCCCCCTCAAATTAAATGCCTATCTGACTATTACGGACATGACAATAAAAATAATTTATATACATCTACAACAGTTTTATCGCATCCATTAGTGAAATGAATATATCCGAAGCATGGACCAATACATGATTCGATCTATATAATATATTTTATCAAATCAAAATCAAAATAGATGGAAAACAGAAGGGTGGCGTATTGCTAGAAGGGGACAGGGAAAATTAGGATGAGGCATAAGACTTTAAGCTTATTGCAACGAGACTACAAACCACTACATATTTTGATATTAGGGTGTCATTTTTTCTCCACAAAAAAATCGTTGTTGGTAGGGGACACGTAAGCCGTTTCAATGTAATTGAGAAAATTGTTGATGTTTTATAAAAAATTCTCCATTTTACACAGACATAACTTGTTTCTATCTATAACTGTACGAAGTGGAAAACTAAGGATTGTCGTCGGCTATATTTCGAGAATTATAGTAGATTTGGGAAATATTTCAACAGAAGTAGCGTTTGAAAATGCCTAGCCTCGTATATTTTTTCCCAAGATCTTTTTTGGACTAGCAAAATATGTATGAGGCTATTTATTCCTCATTCTTTTTGTGAATTATATCACCAATCAATCCAATATGAAGAATGGAGAACAATATTAAAAAACTGCATAAATATCCCATTCAATGTGAATGTGGAAATTTTTTTTTTTATTTTTTTAGGTGAAACATCTTGACCATTGAAAATCCGAAAAAACGAACACAAAAAGTATATATTGAATTGGGAAGAGGGGCATCATATTCCTTTGGGTTCGACGCCCAAAATATTGAAAGTGTCCAATAGCAAAACACTAAAAATCAAAGTCGGGATAGTATCACAAGGTTTTCTTTTAATTGATCATTAAAATTGTTGTTAATCAATATATAAAATCACAAAACTGATTTAGACATATTTTTTTATATTCTGTTATTTAACGTCGGTCTATTTCTGCGACTGAGGCTAATCACCGACGCCGGGAGCACTCTACCCCTAACCGGAAATTTCGGCGAACCCACTAGTGTTCCAACCAGTGGTAGCGCTCTTTAACGAGCCCAACATCCATGGACTCGGGATCTCAGTTTTACGTATCCTCCGAAAGACGGCATATCTACATTATACCTCGTGCTCATTGGTATAATGCCTGCGAGCTGTGATATGCTAGTCCGCTGCAGGCTGTATACGATGGTTTGCCCTGGCTTGGTCACCCATCCAAGAACTAACCATGTTCGACACTGCTTGACTGTAATTATCGTATCAAACGCGCTCCACTACAGTGCTGGGTCGTCGCCCTTGGACATATTTTAAAACCAAAATTGTAATATCACAAAAAAATAACACCAAACTCGTTGTATTTCCGAAATAAGCAAAAAAGCGCTTTCCTTAACAAAACGGTTCCTGGAGCATGTGTACTTCTCTGGATCCCATTCCTAGTATCCTATAATATTGTGAGAATGTCATACAAAAATATTTCATTCCACATTGTATCAAAAATGTGATCTACTGTGAATGGGCCTTGAAAATTTGACAAAAAAAACTTTTGCAGACTTAAACTTGAAAATATTATTGATTGTCTAGTTGTCGAATTTTTTCTTTAGAAACAGAATTCAAAAAACTTATTTGTTCTTGAACGTTATATTAAAAAAAATATAAAACATAATAATGTGGTTTGATTTTCCATAATAGCATAATTATAATTAACGAAAATAATAATGAATACCATAAGGAACATATAATAGAAAATATTTATTCATCCAACTTTATATCTGTGCTTTCTTTCTATGACTGCAATGATCTTAGGCGATATCACATTGTGTTTGGCCAGAGCAGTTTTTGTAGGCAGACCCAGGACAGTCTAGATCTGATCTGTAACATTGCTAAGGATTTCAGTGATGTCTGAGAGAATTTTTTGGTCTCTATGCTGTCTGCCTATGTCCCTGTAATACAAATATTAGCTTCACTGCTTCACCGAAGGGCGAAGATGCGTTAGCATTGCAAATGGGTACGGCACCAACAACTCCAGCTTATATTTCTATCATTTTTGGTTCCGCAAGCGTTTTATTCTGACTGCATGTTTTCATTCCATTCATTGGAATGGAAAGAAATGAAATAACAGATGAACTAGCAAAGACGGGGACTGAAATACCCTTTTGGGGGCCTGAACACTTTTGCGAAATCAGCTCCAATGTATTATTGGAAAGGTAAAGCTGAGAAAAAAAGATCTGACCATTGGAAAAGTCTAGTAGAAGTAAGAATCTTCTGGGTGACTACAACCTGTTGAGATCAAATGAATGCAAAGTAAAAGAAAACTGCGCTAAGAGTTTCAACAGGTTTCCTATCGGGACATTGTCGTCAGAATTGGCACATGAAAAAGCTCAAAATAGAGGAGGAAGAAGAATGTAGATTTTGTGGCATGACAGAAACCTCCATCCACATACTTTCTAGCTGCACAGAACTTCAGAATCCTAGTGCACATCACCTGGGAGATTACTGGATAGAAGTGGAACATTTACCTAAGCTGAAGCCTGCAGACATCCTGAAATTCCTTCGAGAAGTAGGACTAAATGAGCTACTAGTCTCTGAGACTCTCTTTACAAACTGAATAGAAGTAAGGGGGCACAATAGATCTTTCAGGTCTCAGTGAATGTCACTCCAAAATACATACACACGTATAATCCAGTTCAGCTGGATGTTGTATGGTTGGTAGTAATTGGTTTCGGTTATCACCAGTTATCACTTACGTCTTTACAAGTAGGGCTAAAGTCCTATAGGACTATTTCCTCCTAGAGAATATATCGTTTTCGCACTAATTTTTTTTAAATAAACATAAATGATTTTACAGGTGTAGGAAATACATTTTAATGAAATAAAAGTGTGGAAAAACATTTTAGTTGTAATCGCAAAAGTTTACTTCTCCATGATAATCAATCTTCAAACTTTAATAACTTAACTATATATATAATTAACTATAACTGATATGATAGCACATATGCTATTAAAAAAACTGCACTTTTAAAGCAAATGTAGCATTATTTCCAAGTTTTCCTTTAAAATAAACAAACCGTAATATATTAGTTAAAAGCAAAAAATTTTATAACCAATTAAACTTGTTAAATCGGTCACACTTCCACATATGTTGAACCATATGCGAATAAAATGTATGGGAATAAATCTTCGGAAACGGTAATAGGTGCACTATTTTCAGTTCATTTGTTTTGATAAAAGCGAACTGTACTCGTATTAATCAATTCCAAACATTTATTTATTTGTACCAATTAATTGGAAGATATAGAATTAGGGATAGTGGTTTGGTATATTGTTCAGACAAGTAATTTGTTTATGTAATTAACTTATTAATTTCAAGGGAAATAAATAGCAAACAGAGTTTTTTGAAGCAAACATCAATAACGTATTCAACATCACCTCTTTCCCATATATTACACTGTCTGGTAGATATAGTTTCCTGACTCCATTTTGAGTCCGGTAAGTCAGGTATTATGGCATCAGAGCCGGTAAGCGTTACAAAGAAACACTTACCGTATAGTTAGTTTAGAGTTTTGACTCAATAAATCCTCAAATGAACCTTTTTTAACAAAATTTAATATACCATGAAATAAAGCAATTTAATTTGTTTTAATTTCATTATATTTTTGAACTGAGTTCAATACATATTCGTGACGCGTTTCGCTAATACAGTAGCTTTCTCAAACGAGTGGAGGTATAATGGAAAAATTTTAATTTATACAATTATATAATTTTCAATTAAAAACTCAACAGAACTAATTAATAATATTCAAGATATAAAACTAACTCATATTTCTAAATTCATATCGTTCGATTTATATACCTTCTACCACTTCGTGGTGTATAGGGTGTTGCAGCTACTCTTTCGTCACGAATTTTTCCCACTCTTTTCTATTTTGAGCTAAGTCCTTCGCTTTTATCCAGCTTCTTCCTCTTTTATCCAGTAATCCAGCTATTACCTTATTTATCGTGAAAATTTATAAAACCTTTTTTATTGGTATGTCAATAAAGAATATAAAAAAATTTGTAAGGTTGAAAAATAACAATTCCTTGCAATTATTTAAATAATTTCGGTTTAAGCAATATGGCACCGGGCTGCTCCATGGCAACATGCATTTATATCATCAGTAGGGCAATTTGAACAGGATCGCATAAATAATTGGGGTGGAATAGTTTTCGGTACTTATGCGCCGATTTCTCCTGGACTATTATACCTCCACTCGTTTGACAAAGCTACTGTTAGCGAAACGCGTCACGAATATGAATTCAGTGAATTCAGTCGAATATAATGAAGAAACAAATTAAATTGTTTTCTTTTCATCGTTTGGTATTGATTTTCATCAAGTAAAATTCTCACATAATCGAAATTTAATATCTTAAAAAATACATTAGAAACTACCTGGGTTCCATGGATTCGAAATAATTATGTTGATATTGGGAATTCAATATAAGCGATACTGGTGGCAAAAAACGGAACTATCTCTTTGTACATTATTTCATTATTATTTCATGCTTCCCTTTGCTATGAGATTTCCAGTGTTTGATTCCAATTTATAAGTTGCCTTTTGAGTTTTTTTTTCCTTTTTTTCTTGTTTTATTCGTAGTTTTATAAGAATTATGTATTGGATTTATTAAGGACATTATTTAGGGATTGTTTGTGTAGGTAGGTATATGTATTTTTATTGAAAATTATTAGGGCGATTAATAATTGAAAATGTTATGCAGTTGTTTGCAGCAAAATTAAGTTGTCAATATAAAGTTAAAAAAATTACCAATGGTATTTACTTTTCAGGATAAAAAAAGTCATGCTTTTCTTCTTGGAAGTAACTCATTTCCCCTCTACGCTTCAAAACAAACACATTGGCCCTTTTCAGGGGGAAATGAATGAAAATTCAACACTTTGTTAACATCTTTTTTAACCCAAGAATGGCTCTGAGGAACAAATGTACCCACGTAATCTACTCACTTGAACAACTTCACAAACCATCCTTTTATGTTGGATCTAATTAAAAATTAGACTTGTACTCCCTGATGCTGACATTTTGTGTAATAAATACCATTAATAAATATACTACTTATAAAACTACGAAAATAATGAAAAAAAAAACAAAAAAGGCAAAGGCATCGTCTTAACTACAAAAAAC